>JAUPFT010000003.1:49350437-49567937 GCA_036936625.1 Parnassius smintheus behrii
GTATCTAGAATACTTTTTGTGTATCTCAAAACTTATTGAGTGCCCTACTTACTAGGTCGCGTGCAATGGAAACATATCATGCTGCAAGATCAATTTTTTTTTGCTTAATGGACGCCACACATGGTCAGTTAAAATGATGAGTAGAACTGACGTGCATCCAAAAACTGACCGTGAGTGTGAAATCTTAAGTTAAAATTTTCAACTGACGACAACCCACGGATATTTTCGATCGCACTGTCAGTTGAAACTGCTCATTCGTTCATTCGAACTGACCTTAATCCAAAAACTGATCGTGAGTGCGAAAATTAAAGTTTTTTTTTTAAATTAGAGTTTTCCGGGCGCGCATTAATCCTCTTTTTTAATTACTTTTAAGTACCTATTTTCTTAGTAGCTACATACATTATTTACACGCTATTTAGATTATTATTATATTACATATTTATACAATTTCGTTTGATCGAGGATGAAGACTAAGGTGACTGTGAAGATGTCACCTTCCTTATGATTGACTCAGAAGATGGGTAAAGGATCTTAGTGATGCTACGTAGAACCATCGTGTTTTTTTCAGCTTATTTTTAAAAAGTTTCATGAAGACCTAGATGATTATGGTGATATTATCTAGCTGATGGTGGACTACAAATTTAGGTATAGGATCACAATGACGTCACTAAATAGAACGATCGTGTTTGAACTCATTTGAAAGGTTTCGTAAAGACCTAGGTGATTGTTATGATCTCACCTTTCTGATGGTGCAATACGAAGGTAGGATAGGATCGCAGTGACGCCACTAGATAGGACGATCGTGTTTAATAGATAGATAAAAAGTTTATTTGTATATCCAATCACACACGTAAATTCAGTGATTAAACTAGATATACAATCAAAGTATTATGGAAAAAAAATATACATAAACTTATGATCTAAATATACATGTGTGTTGCAGTTAAACAAAAGGGTCATAGCTCAGCGATTAATATTGCTCAGAGAGCAAACACTGATTTTCAGCTATTACCCTCGAGGTGGCGAGAAGAAAATGAGCACGATAGTACAATCAGAAAGAAATAAGGAAAAAACTATTTTTTGCACGTTAATATTATTGTAGTGTAATTATGTCTGAAATATGTGTCCTTTCAGCTCTATTATTTATATCTTGGGTTTAATTTAGTAAAAAATTATGGAAAAGATGTGTAAGACTGCGTACTCAATTAAGGCTAGTACCTAAATGACTTAAAAACCATGATGAGTTAGTAAAAGAAAAAAAGAAAAAAATGAGAAAATAACATGCCATGGTTAATAGCTGCAAACGAAGTGTTTGGGAATACCTAGTTTTTGTTTATCTAGAAGATATGTTTTAAATTTTTTTTAAACTTGTTGTTGGTGTTAAGATTCTTATTGTTGGTGGGATTTTATTCCAACACTTCGTTGCCATATATCGGAAACTGCCGGTAAATGCCGCTGTTTTATGGCTGTAATATAGGGGTGCTGATCTTATGGATCTCAATTGTTTTCCAGAATTTGCTTGCTTAGCAAACTTTATCTGATTTCTGGGAGGTACATCAAAACAAAATCGACAACATGCATTTTGCACGCGTTGTATTAGTCGCCTTGTTTTGCTGAAAATCCGGGGTCAATAAACAACATACCCGTAGTTGAGCCTAGACAAAACCAATGACTCGCAAAGAGTAATGCGTGATGGTACAGAAAGTTGGTCACGGATTTAGTATAAAACCTTTAGGCGATAAAAACAGTTTTTTACCATATTAAGGACATGATTTTCAAATCTCAGATTAGTGTCAAAGGTAATGCCAAGCTTTTGGCTTCATCCACGCGCATTATATGTTTGCCATGAATCTTAACGTCTAGTTCACCAAGAATTCTATTTATTTGCGTCTTTGTGACCATGACCATATTTTTACGAGCTTGAGGTTCGTTACCATAAAAATTGCCGATAGAATTACCTAAATTAACACTTTAATTTACTTTATACAAATTAAAGTTAAAAACACTAATAATTGAACACACTAATTCACTTAATTCCGCTCCGAAGCTTCGCTTGTGTCGCTGAGTTCAACTCTGTCTCGATCGCATCTTGCAGCGCCTATTTATTTAAATTAGCAAAGAAACATCCATGACCATATTTTTACGAGCTTGAGGTTCGTGACCATAAAAATTGCCGATAGAATTACCTAAATTAACACTTTAATTTACTTTATACACATTAAAGTTAAAAACACTAATAATTGAACACACTAATTCACTTAATTCCGCTCCGAAGCTTCGCTTGTGTCGCTGAGTTCAACTCAGTCTCGATCGCATCTTGCAGCGCCTATTTATTTAAATTAGCAAAGAAACATCCCGAATCTTCAGGTAAATGCGCGCAAAGGGACGAGTTTGCGAGTATAGATTTTCTAGAAACTTAGTTCTTCGGATGGCGCTGTCGGTTGAGAGATCTGTGATGTCATTTTCTGCAACGCTCTACTCGCTCTCGTTCCTGACACTAGATGGCGCTAGTATATCGTCGACTGGAGCGCGTAACACTGCCCCCTTCTAAGACATGCTCGTTCCGAGCATTATCGATCCCCTGATAACGCGCCAAGCGATCCACATGGACGATCTTAGGAGTCCCTCTTGCGCCTTTCTGTAACGGCTCCGCCATGTCAAGGGCTGTCCTATCCCGTGGTGCACCAACATTGTACAATTTCGGTGTTCCTCTACTACGTGTCTGAGGTCCCCGCACGGCCGCACAACTTGTACATGCACGACACCAATCCTCGACATCGTCACGATAATGGACCCAGTAAAACTGTTCTCGGACCTTCAGTAGAGTTCGTTTAACTCCCAGATGGACTCTTGAATGACCATTATGGCACAGCTGTAGAACATCCGGCACTTTAGCTTTAGGGACAACCATTTGCAAACGACAGCTGTTTCTTCGACCATTGTCCCATTTACGGCACAGGACTCCATCCTGAGGCAGCAAGCTGTCCCATTGGGCCCAATAGATTTTAGTGGTCGAACTCATTGCTGAGACGTCGCTCCACTTAGGCTTGGTAGCACGGGCCTTCATCCATTCCAGAATCGGCTTGATGTCTGGATCTTCCTGCTGTGCATGACGTAGGCTGTCCTTCCACCCGTTGCTGAGGTGGTCTGTCCTGAGCATCCTCACGGATACCACTTCCTTACTCTCTTGCCTACTACATTGGTTGCAATCTTCAGGACAAGGTCTTCTTGACAATGCATCTGCGTTGTCGTGAGATTTCCCGCCGCAGTGTCTGATAGTAAAGTCGTATTCCTGCTGCTGCTGGGCGGTGCTGTCAGCCGCACTTCCTTTCTGAGACCGTTCACCTTCCCTTCCTAGGGTGTGCTTAGGGCAGCTGGACCGAAGATGGCCCCTTTCCCCACAGCCATAGCACCTAGGGCTGTATCTTTTATTGTGGTCGCGAACCGTAACTGCTGTAACCTCCCTAGCGGGAGGTGAACGATGATCCTGTCGCTGCCAGGCAGTGCCGTTAGCTGCACTACCCTCTCGAGATCGATCAACTCTCCTTTCGACAGTTCGCTTAGGGCAGCTGGAGCGAAGATGGCCACTTTCCCCACAGCCATAGCACCTAGGGCTGTATCCTTTGTTGCGGTCGCGAACTGTAGCTGCTGCAACCTCCCTGACGCGATGGGAACGATGATCCTGCCGCACGGCTTCCACTTCCAGTGCATGGGCCAAGGCTTCCTTAAGCGTCTCGTGGTGCCCGAGCCTCACAGCAGCTCTGACTTCCAGGTTGCGGATGCCGTCGATGAATGTCTGCACGAGGTTCCCTTCAATGAGCGCAGGTACAGACCGGTATGCTTTTTGCACCAGCTTCTCCACTTCTAGAGCCCACTGCTGCAGGTTTTCGTTGATGCGCTGCACGCGATCTTTAAGCTGCGCACGAAAGAAGTGTTCCAGGTGAGCGTCGCCATATCTCGCCTCCAATGCCTCAAGGAGTTGCTCATAAGTCACTTCCTCACCGAGAGCTTCCAGAACTGTTAAGGCCTGGTCGCGCAGGCCTAGTGTGAGAGCAGTCATGGCCTGACTTTTATTCAAGCCGTTCGCTTTCATAACAGCCTCGAACTGAATTTTGTAGGCTGACCAGGAAGAAGTCCCGTCGAACGGTGGCACCTTGAACCCACGTAGCGAAGGTGCTGAAAATACTACGGGAGCTTTAGTTCCATCCCCAATTTTGAGTTCATTCAGCGTTTTCTTCACGTCAGCCATCACGTTGTCAACCCGATTGTTCACATGGTTGATTCGGGTTTCATGTTCTTCGATTCGGGTTTCAGCTTCCGACAGACGGTTGTCGTGTTGAGCAACCCTATCCTTCACCTGCCTTATCTCTTTCTCAAAGGTAGCATGAAGGTCCTTCATGAGGAGCATCTGTTCCTCCTGCCGGCGGGCCTGTTCCTCCTGTCCGCCCCGCAGCTGCTGCAGCATCACCATCAGAGCACCTAAGTCAGGTGCCACAGACGTAGAAGCTGCTGACGGACCGGCTTCCGTGGCCGGCGGCTGGCCCTCAGACATCTGCGGCGTTGCACCACCAAATCTCCTCTGGTCCGTCTCCTGCTGGCGTTGACTTCGGGTACGAACACCCTCCGTTTCCTCCTTAGGTAAAATCGGCATTATTTTATCCCACTTCTGACACCAATTGTTACGAGCTTGAGGTTCGTGACCATAAAAATTGCCGATAGAATTACCTAAATTAACACTTTAATTTACTTTATACAAATTAAAAATAAAAACACTAATAATTCAACACACTAATTCACTTAATTCCGCTCCGAAGCTTCGCTTGTGTCGCTGAGTTCAACTCTGTATCGATCGCATCTTGCAGCGCCTATTTATTTAAATTAGCAAAGAAACATCCCGAATCTTCAGGTAAATGCGCGCAAAGGGACGAGTTTGCGAGTATAGATTTTCTAGAAACTTTGTTCTTCGGATGGCGCTGTCGGTTGAGAGATCTGTGATGTCATTTTCTGCAACGCTCTACTCGCTCTCGTTCCTGACACTAGATGGCGCTAGTATATCGTCGACTGGAGCGCGTAACAATATATTTTGATTTTGAATGGTTTAAAACAAGGGCATTTCTTATTGGCCAGTCAGCAATTCTGTCCAAGTCCTCATTAAGCAGTGTGACAGCTTGTGGTAACTTATCTGGTGAATCCGACACGTATATTTGCACATCATCAGCATAGCAGTGGTACGTAGAATACTTAACTATACGAATAATAACTTGGACAAGGTCAGCGCAATAAATTATAAAAAGAAGTGGACCAAGTATTGAACCCTGAGGAACACCACGATTAATAAGCCTTGGGTGAGAACTTAGTATAGACCCATCACTTTTTACCAATTTTACTGATTGGTACCGATTATTCATTTTGTCTAAACCATAATATGACAGTTTAACAAGCAGTAGGTGAATATTTAGGCAGTCGAAAGCGCGGGAATAGTCTAATAGCGTTAGAATCGGACTGTGTCCGGAGTCTTGTTTAGCTAATATATTGTCTGTGACATCGAGTAAAGCAGTCGATGTGCCACGTCCTTTGCGAAACCCAGATTGTAAATGAGGCAAGATGTTAGTCGTTTCAACAAATTTTGTCAACTGTTCGCAAATAACTTTCTCCAGCAGTTTCGCAAGGAATGGCAAAATCCTGATGGGCCTAAAATCTTTTAATTCGATCGGGCTTTCATTTTTGGGTATTGGGGTCACTAGTGCCTCCTTTCACTTATCAGGAACTATACCCGTCATAATTTACTTATTAATTATAGCCGTGATTGTATCCAGAGTGCAAGGAAGAGAGAGAGTAATATCATAATATCTCTACTAATTCCATCATGTCCAACAGCATTCAATTTTATGGACATTATATATTTAGAAATATCTGTTGATTCTACGGGAGCTAATTTAAATACCTCTGTATGGAATTTGTTATGTTCAAAAAATATTATATCTGCATTGGAAACTACATTGTCTCCCGGAATATTCAAGAAATGATCATTCATTTTGTTTGGGTCATTGAAATAGGGAGGCAACGTTTTTGTCTTTCGAGGGGTCAACCAAAATTTTTTCCTTCAAATTTTTCCAAAATGTTTTGCTATTTTTAGCTTGAGAATTAACTAAACTATTGAAGTAGGCCCACTTTTCTCCTGCAATACTTGTTAACACTAGACTTTTGAGCTCCTTGTAATATTTTTTATGTTCGTCTGATCAGGATTTTCTATAGACATCGTAAGCCATATTACGCTCATCGATCATCATTTTACAGACATCGGTTACCCACGGCAGTCAATAATTTGGTTTTAGAGTTATTATTTTCACTGCTGCATGCTTAACAAAGAGAGAGATCATCATTGAATTAAATTTTTCCACCATCGTATCCACTGAAGATAACTCAATTACATCGTTCCAGTTGATTGCATATAAATCATTATTGAATTCATTTAGATTTATTTTATTAATTGGCCTGAAACTGAAAGTTATAATTGGTATTTTAACCTTTTTTAACGATAGTGTAACATTGACCATTGCGTGTCCATTGGAATCCATTATATTGTCGACAGTGACATCACGAACTGGTGTATTCGTACAAACAAGATCTATCAGAGTCTCAGTATACGATGTGTAATGAGTCGCCTCACTAACAACCTGACGGAGGTTCATGTAATCAAGGAATTGAGTAAGTTTGACAGTACTACTATTACTTTCCACAAGCAAGTTAATGTTAAAATCTCCCAACAATACAATAAAATCATACCTTGAAAAATAATTAATGGAGTCAGTTAAAACGTCAATAAATATATCTATATTGATCTATTGTGGTCTGTACGCAGTCCCTATAGCAACACTATAACCATTGACTCGAGTCGATAACCACATCTGCTCAATTTGCACATTAGGTCTAATCAAATACCTCACGTTAACATGAGATATTTGATTAGACCTAATGTGCAAATTAACGTTTAATAAAAAACGTTAACGTTTAATATAAAAAGCAAGTCCACCCCCCGGCCACCGCGCATGTGTAGCGGGCGTGGAGTGACTCGGAGTCGGTAGCCGGGCACGGCCGGCGCACGAGCCTCTTGCCCACTTTGGATCCATGATTCGTTAATCGCAACTATATCTGCTCTATAACGGTCCATAGCAATAAGAAAATGATCATGTCCTGTATTGAGTGATCCTGCATTATAAAGACCTAACTTAAATAGCTTTGACTGTGGTTTTATTATAACGTAAAAGAACAAAATAAATTATTGTTACAAGAACACCACCCACTAAATGAGCGGGGACGCAGGATAAGTGTAATAAGGATGTTTTGAGATGGACATGTTATAATGTGCTGCATTTTTTCTTGATTTTGGTTAACTATTGTCACTGCAAGAACGCTCACACAACACATGTATATTAATAACAAGTAAGGCGCATATATTAATACATAGTTAAGATAAAATTACGTTGAAAATATGTCATGAACTTCATCATACAAGTTATACAAATCATTTAACAATGTATATGTTACATTCCATTGCATTTCATTTGTATTTAATGATTTTAAAATGCTAAGATTATTACCTATACAAAACTGATGAAAATGCAGTGACTAAAATATTAAGCCTATTAGAAAACAACCAGAAGAAGACACAGCTAAAAAGTAGCGAGTGGGTACTACAAAAATGATATTGTTTAACAAATGGTAATGTATTTATGCAACAAATATATATTAAAGAATTACCATATAAATAATAGAAAATACAGATGTAGTTAATCATTTTTGATGAGAGATCCACTAACGGCATCAACCAAAAAAAAAACCGGCTCAAGTCCCTCTCCGTACGAATACACTGGAATACGTGGGGACTCTGCTCCCTGGTGCCGGCGTGCGTATATCCTGCCTTCTCTTGTCCATAAGAACCGCCAGCCCAGTTTACTTCCGAGTTCACGAGCTTGCCAAAAAGTCACCGGTTGACTTTCGTTAGTCTCTCATTAACGTAGAATCGACGGTGCGGAGCCGGTAAACCAGTGCCTTCGGTAGTGATGCCGTGACGAACGCGATTCGTTATTAACACTTGATCCTTAAGAGCGCATCTGCCGAGCTTCAAAACTATAGGCCTCGGACGTGAGTCCGGCACAGTTTCCGAGGACACATTTACCCTTCCCACGCGTGTGGCGCAGACTAAATCATTCTCAGAAAGCTTGACACCCAACTTCATGGCCAAAGTGGTGACAAAGTGTATTAAGTTTTCACCCCTCTCTTCAGGGATGCTACTGATCTCTATATCATTACACAATAGTTCCTGATCACGTTCATTCAAATCACACTTAAGTTGCTCAATTGTATCTAGTAAAGAACGAACATCAGTCGACGTACTACTATCAGCATGACGATCTTCCAAAAGATCCACACGGGCTTCTAGCTTTTCAATTTTCTTGTCGGATTCATCAATTCTGAGCGCTAGAGCAGCCAAAGTACCATTCAGTAATTCCATTTGGAGACGTGTGGCTCTCATTTATTCTTTGAATTGACGTACCTCTATTATAAGTAGTTGTAGATCTTTTGCTGGCATAGTTTCACTCTGCGCTCTGTCGTCGTCTAATAAGTCCTGAGGACTAACCGCTGCTGCACCTCTATTTCTATTGACCCCTTTCTACGCCCACACGTACCGGGGTATCTGTGTTATCGGTTTTCGGCTGTTTACTAATACATACCACACATTTCCATTTATCCCTTTGATCTTCTGCCATGCTATTAAATTGGCTCAATTTAATGTTTGCACATTGGAGGTCGTAGGGCTGTTGATATCTACTACATTGAAGATGTTTCTTTGCCACAATTGGGTTACGGCAATCAGAACAATCAATTTTATTCGGCATAATGGTTATATTTATATTTAGAACAAACAAATGCCAAAAAAGAAAAAAAAAACGTAAATAAGCTAATAAACAGCAAGATGTAAAAAAAAAAACGCAAGAAGCTTTACGAATTTGGACTAGATTCCCCGTTGATAGATGATGTCACTACGGTTCCGCTACGCCAAGCGACCAATAGCTAATGCAGCGAAAATAGCCAATAAAAGCATAAAACACACTAGTCAGGTGTAGGTCGGGTAACCGGTTTAACTTTCAAGGTGACACGGCATGAATCTATTGTTAAGGCACAGAAACACAATTGTTGGAGTTATTTAACGTTTATTTCCGCACTATCACTTGGAATTCTGAACCGTCACATACACAAATCGATAGGTAATTTGGAAGGATCACACCGATATATAGTTTAATGCATAAATACTGTTACTACTGTATGATATGATTTTTAAACTTAATCTGAAGTATACACACGTGCGGTCGGTAACTCATTCAACTCGCCACTGTTTGAACTAACTTGAAAGGGCTCATAAAAAACCTAGGTGACTATTATGATCTCACCTTTCTGATGGTTATATTTGAAGGTGGATATAAGATCTCAGTGACGGCACTTGATAGTACGATCGTGTATGAACTAATTTGAAAGGGCTCATGAGGTGTGATCACGACTTAAGGCGTTGATTTGCCAATGGCATTAACAATGCCGTTTGCCGCTTGGTGATAACTCAAGTAGCGGTACATCAAAGAGGTTAACGCACGAAATAACGCGTCGAAGTGGCCATACTACGTTTGCCTCACTATGCATGATGAGCGCAAAGGGGTCGCACGTATGGCTATAATGGAGCGAAAAAATAAAAAAGTTGTAACGTTTCTTGAGATTCTGCAAACAGAGACATGTTTGTGGGATCCGAGACTTAAAAGTTGTAAGAATCGTACATCGCAAAATGATGTTTTGCGACGAATTATCAAGCAATTATTTTTTAAAACAACTATCTTAAAATTAGAAAGACGAAGGAAAGCCTAATAATGGGTTTTTATAGAATCATTTTTAACAAATATAAAAAGTCTTCAAGGAACATTAACGCCAACTCGCCGTTCAATGGCATTGAAATTTAATGACGTGGAGTGTTGAAGTGTAGCAAACTTTGTCTCGTTACATTTGTGAGTTTATAGGCATTGAAGTTTCCCGTTAGTGTATAACTAGCATTAACGCGTTTGCTAGTGACTTCGTGACGCAGATGCGGGTAGGCGAGGCGAGACCATCGCAACCACGGTCACCATAGTTTCGCGGTGGGCTAAGCGTTAAAATATGTATATCGACAGTCGATATTTTTTTCTTTCAAAAGTTTAATTTTTATTTTGTCTCGTAAATGATTTAATATACTAGTACCCAATCTTCTGTACTTTATTTTATTCTATTCATTTTCCTCACTTACTTATTTCTATCTTAAAAAGAAATGTAATTTTGTATGGTATATCTCTGTGGTATTAAATTACTACAAACTACGAAACTAATAACTACTTTACCAACTGTGGGTTTTGGTAGGAACTTGACCGTCGATGGATTTTTGCTTGTGGTTTATCGTTTAAACAATGGTTTGAAGTGGATTTTGATTTTTAAAAGTGATACAATTTTACGATTCAAGTGTCTGCGCGTGTAAAGTATTTGAGAACGACGAAAGAAGCGATGTGATGTTAATATAAACCTCAAGTTATTTTGATCGGTAAGGCGTCTTATGAACTTGAGTTACTGTCGTCATCATCTGTCTGCTGGGTGGACAGTTTAATCTTAATAGCTATTAAATATTTGATTTCTTCAGCTACATCTGTAGTAGTCACTAACCATCAGGTGAACCGCGTGCTCATTTGCCCCTGTTATAAAACATGTTTTTTCCTTGCTACAATTAACCACCACTACTTATGAGCCCACTGTAATAGCAATATACAGGTGGGGTGTGTCATATCAGCTAGTGTTGCCGTCCGCTAGGAACTATTTGTCACCCGTATTGTCACGTCACCATAATCAGCGCTGAGTATATCTTCATAGCACTCGAATGGGTAACAAAAAGTCACCGGTACATAAAACCAAAGCGGGTCGCGTTATAAACCACGTATTAACCCCTCAAGCGCCATAAAAATCCCATGCAGTCGCATGTGCCCGGCATATACCGAGCAGTCGTCTGCGACCGCACTCACCCACAGCACTTAAAACCATTAAAACTTATATTTAGAGACTAATTTTCTATGAAGAACTTTAGCATTAATATCTTTATAGAATTCTCTATCTTATAGTCTTCAAAAATTAAAATTAATATATTATTAAACTTATTCAGTGTGCTTTATCATCTTTATCTGCATCACCACTCAGGACTAGATTTATAAATGTACTCTAGTAGGATAGTACTCAAGCACCGAATTATAAAATGTTTAAAAAAATAGTATCATATCGAAATCGGTTTTAATATAATTCTAAAAAGTTACCTAATTTCTGTATTGTATTGTACTAAAAATAATAATAAATAAAATAGTACTTACTATAATATCTATGTACATATTAAATACATTTGAAGAAATAGTACCTACAGAATAAGGTGGTACTAATTCTTAAGACACCGAGATGTAAGGATATGTTAAACAAACACTGTAATTACAAACGTAGTTGAACAGTGTCTTGATTACATTATTTGCGTTGCAATTCAACCTAACGAACTTTATAGTCATATCAATATATGACTACTTATATTAATGGAATTTGTTACACAATAAGGAGATAATTTTAGTTATTTATATTTCATAACATTAGAAAAGTAAATGACCTGACAGTCCACACAATAATATGCGGCCATTGCACCTCATGTCCACTTGAATTTCAAGAAAATCATTAGATGCGTTGTCATCCCTGAGGCTCTTTTACACTTCCAACCAAACATATCCGGAAGTGGGTGAAACGATGTTGCGGAAGAATCAATCAATGTTTGATCATAAACAAGATCGAAACCAATTTGATCAGATCCAAGATCTACTATTTACTGACGAAACCTATTACAATTACATACTTCTTGAAATTTCAAATGAAACAATATAGTTTAGTAATCAATGATGGCATCCACGGCTACTCTACTACAATTGAAATAAGAGATATTTAGCAATTTTAATAGCAGGGGCAGTTTTTTTTTTAAATTAGAAATGTGAAGAAATTAATATTTCTTTCTGAAATATTAATTATATTTTAGATCTATTACTTAGATTAGAAATAGATGAACCAAACAATGGTTTTACTGAAAGTAGAAGAATAAAAAAATGGTTAAATTTGTATGAAAAAATTAAGGGACATGTAACTACACTAACCTACCTATGTAACTAGTACACTTAGTATAGTACCTATATAACTGAATTGTAGTCAGTGACGATCGGGCCGGCACGGTTGTTACACGCGAATAAAATGTAATTAAACGCTATCTCTTACAAGGACTTATTTCATTTCTCAATACACTACACAGACATTAGTTAAAGTGGTGACCCCGACGTAATTCAGTGCTGTGCTCTCCTATGCCTGTGTAGTTATAACGTCAAAAATGACGTCCAGGGAAGAGAAACCGGAAGCGGAGATATCTCAAATAACGGTTTCGTCGAGAATCCCGGAATTTTGGGAAGATCGGCCGCGCACGTGGTTCATACAGGCCGAATCCATACTATACAACCAGAAGCTCTCGGATGCTGCTAAATACCATCTGGTTATTGCAAAGCTGGGGAAAAATGTCGTATAGCAAGTCACGGATATCCTAGTGAATCCTCCAGCTGAGGGAAAGTACGACCTGCTGAAGTCAACGTTGCTCACTATCTTCGAGGAGTCCGAAACGCGCCAAATCACTAAACTCATTGGCGAGATGGACCTCGGAGACCAGCGCCCATCCCAACTGCTGCGTAAAATGAAGGACCTGGCCAGGGATCGATTTAAGGATGAAACTCTGAGCGTTTTATGGCAAAACCACCTACCAGCCGCAGTTCGTGCCGTACTGGTGGTTACCGGTACCAAAGACCTCAAAACGCTAGCTTCTGTAGCAGACCAGGTTATGGAAACAATGCGACCCATCAGCGTGGCAGGGGTAGAAGCGACTTTGTCAGATAACGCTTCCATCATTGCTGAAATCGCGAAGATTAACAAGCGACTGGATAAAATGGCCATGAGCAAATCGCGGTCCCAATCACGCGGACGTGAAAGGATCCGAGCTCGTTCGCAGACTCAAGGTCGCCGCAGCCGTACTCCTGGACGCGCTGCTGCTTGGGACAAATGGCTGTGTTTCTACCATTATCGCTTCAAGGCTAGGGCGCAGAAATGTGTTCAGCCGTGCGCTTGGAAACCGGAAGAAACGGTAAACTAGATGCCATGCAGCTGGAGAAGGCGAGTAGTCGCATAGGCATCTCTAATCATCGCCTCAGCATAAGAGATAAGTCCAGCAACCTTATTTTCCTAATTGATACCGGTGCCAATATATCTGTTTTACCGCGAAATAAAGTGAATGTTAAATCGTGTGGTAATGGATGTTCTGAATATATTTTATATGCAGCAAATGGCAGCAAAATAAACACTTACGGTGTTAAAACTTTAAGTTTAGATTTAGGATTGCGCAGAGTATATCAGTGGACATTTGTTATCGCGGACGTGCGTCAGCCAATTTTAGGTGCAGATTTTTTAGCGCATTATAAGTTGTTGGTCGACGTAGCGTCTCGCAAACTAATTGACGAGGTAACAAATTTAAAGGTTTTAGCTCCTATTGTTTTCTGTCAAGAACAGTCAGTCCAGACCATAGATAAGTGTCATCCTTTTTATGATTTGTTAGCACAATATCTTGATATCACCAAGCCGGTTTCATTTAAAGAACCACCCAGACATTCGGTATACCACCATATAGAGACTAATGGTCCACCGGTGCACGCTAAAGTAAGACCGTTACCGCCGCATCGATACTTAAAGGTTAAGGAAGAGTTTAGGCTTATGCAACAGTTGGGGATTTGCAGGCCGTCGAAAAGTGCGTGGGCAAGCCCTCTACACGTTGTGCCTAAAAAAACGGCCAAATACGACCATGTGGCGACTATAGGGCTCTTAACGCGATAACCAAGCCCGATAGGTACCCTATACCGCGATTGATGACTTTAGATATTTATTGGAAGGTAAAAAAATATTCTCACGAATTGATATTAATCGCGCGTATCATGTTATAATGGTCAATCCTAACGATGTAGAGAAGACCGCCATTATAACACCTTTTGGTCTATTCGAATTCCCACGCATGACGTTCGGTTTGCGCAATGGAGCACAAACTTTTCAGCGGTTTATGAATCACACTGTTTTTGATGGCCTAAATTTCCTTTATACTTATATCGACGACGTTATAATTGCAAGCACGGATATGACGTCACATAGAGAGCATCTTAAGATCGTGTTCGAGCGATTAAATAAATGCGGTTTGACTATCAACCTGAATAAATGCTTATTTGGAAAGTCTAAAATAGATTTTTTGGGTTTCGAGGTATCCGCGGAAGGGATTCGTCCTCTTAAAGATAGAGTTGATGCTATTTGTGCTTTTCCGAAACCAGTAACTATTGAAGAACTCAGGAGATTTTTGGGTATGGTCAACTTTTATCGTTTACATTTGCCCAATGCTGTAGAATATCAAATGGAGTTAAATAAGTTTTTAAAAAACTCTAAGAAAAAAGACAAAACTAAAATTAAATGGGATGATAAGTCAAATGAAGCATTTATTCAATGTTAAACTAAGTTGCAAAATGCCGCAAGTTTATCGTATCCGAAACCCGACACCCCGCTCGCACTTATGACGGACGCATCGGATTCAAGCGTGGGAGCGGTATTGCAACAGCAAGTAGGTAATGCATGGTCACCGCTAGGGTATTTTTCAAGAAAATTATCGCCTACTCAACAAAAATACAGCACTTACGATAAAGAACCTGTAGCTATTTATCTTGCAGTGAAATATTTTAGAAATATGGTTGAAGGTCAAGATTTAGTAATTTTTACGGACCATAAACCCTTAATTTTTGCGTTTTCAAAAATAAATAGTAAAGATAAGTTGCCTAGGCGCGTGAGACAACTACTTTTTATTAGCGAGTTCACTACGAACATTAAAAACATTGAAGGTGATAAGAATGTAGTAGCGGACGCGTTATCAAGGATAGAGACCGTAACTTGTTCGACCGTATTAGATTATGCAGCAGTCAGCAGTGCCCAAAATAACGACGAGCAGCTAGTTAGTCTACGCAATTCTAATAAGTGGAATTTTAAACAGATATGTATTCCTGGCAGCGACTTACCCGTTTGGTGTGAAATGTCTACCAATCGGGCGAAGCCATATTTACCGGAACAATTTAGACGCTTAGCTTTCGACTCTGTTCATAGTCTTAGCCACCCCGGAATCCGTACCTCGCGTAAGCTAATGAGTGACAGATTTTTCTGGGTTAATATGAACAAGGACGTAGGTAAATGGGCCAAGTCATGCGTTGCATGTCAACGTGATAAAGTTTATAGGCATAATACATCGGAACTAGGGAGCTTTCCTTTGGCTGAAAGATTTTCCCACATTCATGTCGATATAGTTGGCCCACTTAGTATTTCCTTACAAGACTATAGGTATCTGGTCACAATAATAGATCGACAGACCGGTTGGCCAGAGGCATTTCCAGTAAGAGATATATCTGCAGAAACGGTTTCTAAGGTAATTTTCGAGGGGTGGATTTCGCGTTTTGGCTGCCCCGTTCAGCTTACCAGCGACCCAGGCAGACAATTTGAAAGCAATGTTTTTCAAAATTTAATGAAGTATTTAGGTGTTTATAAAACCAGGACTACCCCGTACCACCCACAGAGCAATGGGCTGGTTGAGAGGTGGCATAGATCCCTTAAGGCCGCGCTTATGGCCAGGTTGGATTCTAAGACTTGGGTTGAGGAACTGCCTATAGTTTTGTTAGGCCTGCGAGCAGCTCCGCGTTCAGACACAGGCGTTAGTCCCACCGAATTAACATACGGTCAGTCTTTAAGGCTGCCCGGAGATTTTTTTGGTGATAAATGTAATTCAAAAATTTTAAATCACAGCGAATATGTCGAACGTTTACGAAAAATGATAAGCGAGCTGAAACCTAAGCCTACGGCACATAAGGACTCTCGTACAGTATTTGTTCATAGCGATTTAAATAGCTGCACGCACGTTTTTGTTAGGAGTGACCTCATACGGAAATCATTACAACCTCCATACGAGGGGCTTTTCAAAATTTTGGAACGAAAAGGAAAAGTTTTCCTAATACAAATGCCCGGTAGAGATGTATTTATATCCGTAGATAGGCTTAAACGTGCTTATATTAGTGATAGCCAAAATATAAAAAACGTAGATAATAGTAGTGATAAGGAAATTTCTTTAAGAGATGGTAATATTAACATAAGCGGAGCGGATACAAGTGATCGCCCGCTCAGCTACACCACGCGTAGCGGCCGTATTTCAAAGAAGCCCGTACGTTTCAATTTATAATTTACATAAGCTACTCAATAAATATTATTTAGCGTTATTAGAAAAAATAGTTCTTGTCGGCGCTGACTTTCGTGTAGTACATACGTACATTCTCCTAATAAACAAACTATTATTTTAATATTAAATAATGGGTAACACGGTGAACAAGGATGAGGTAGTTATCGCACAGTCTGAAGCAGCAATGAAAGAGACAATAGTGCGATCGTATATTGGTTGGGCTGTTGCGATTTTGGTGATAACCGTTATGATCCTGTATTTTTTCTGCCGTTACGGGACGGCTCAGGTTAAGAAGTGGGTGTGGAAGCAGGTGGGGTTCGTGCAGGAACAAGCCTTGCAAATGACTCAAGCTACCAGAGCCAGCTTCCGAAGAGCTCACGGCTTGCCCAAATCGCCGACTAAAATAGAAATATGTTAACGGGTTGCGTTAAATGGTGTTTGGCGATATCAGACGTACTGTTTCGTCTATCTAGCTTGTAAGTAGTGTTTAAGAGAATAAGCCCTAACAATATAAGCAGATTCAAAACTTGTATTATATACTGGTGGCAATTAATATTTTTTTTTACTGAAATGAATTAAAATGTGTAATATAATATACCTATGTTTTAACGTTTATCATTGCAACTCGCTGTTATTGTTAAATGCATGTAAGTCGAGTGTTGATAGCTACAGACGCATCAAATGTAAATCTCAGTATTAAGACATATGATACCAAGTGTTTGTGCATTACGAGTGATAAGCAGTACGTTGTCACCAGGCTCTGCCTATACCTTATTGTTTGTATATCCAAATTTAATTGTATCTTAAAATAATTTTCTTTTTTTTTTGGGGGGGGGGGAGTGATGTAACTACACTAGGTTAGTGTAACTAGTACACTTAGTATAGTACCTATATAACTGAATTGTAGTCAGTGACGATCGGGCCGGCACTGTTGTTACACGCGAATAAAATGTAATTAAACGCTATCTCTTACAAGGACTTATTTCATTTCTCAATACACTACACAGACATTAGTTAAAGACATATTACTGATGCATTTTTTGGGGATATACATACACAACTAAACCAATAAAACATTTGCTTGGAACGCAATTTTCCAATGTTCTCATCTTTGGACCGGGGCACAACAATGCTAGCTTCTTTCACTTGATGGCATCCAGCGCAGAGCGGTTCCAATTGTCAGCAACCAAGTTCTTTCCGAAAGGTTCAACTCACTGGCGCAGAGATGAGATGTTGCAATTATTTGTGTGTTCTATCACATCTACTACAAAAAATGTAGTTAGATGTATAGTGATAGTTAGATGGATATTGATCGTAATGTTTATATACTCACACTACAGTGTGATTTAAATAAGTATATTATTGAAGTTTATCTACTTAAAATAAACATAAAATTTTAAAGGTTATGCAGTTATGATAGGCGAACTAAAAGTTTTTTAAAACAAACTTAGAGAATCAATACCATTACGCAAAGAATTTTATGGTAAAAGTAGTAATTTGGGAGTAAAAGGCTTCAGCCTTTATCGTCATCATTATCGTTTCTTGTTACAAAACATTTTTTTTTCAATTTACGGAAATACAGTTGATTATTTTGGTTTATGGCACTGCGTGGGGAATACTTGTAGAGAATGTGAGGTGTAATTATTTGGTATAATGATTGATGGAAAACAATAAGAAGCATCATCATTCCAAGCATCAGCATCATCATTATACGTGGTAGAGCTAGCTTGTAGCACGAATGGGTCGGCTCGACCGGGAAAGGACAACGCTCTCACTGAAAACCAGTGTAAAATAGCAGCTTATAGCCGCTGTGTTTCTTATGGCGAGTGTAGAGAACAGGAGACCCGTTTTATTGGAAACGAGGCATTCTTAGTCCTCAAGGTGTCACCCTCACGCATCTGAATTTTGATTCTTAATCGAGGTTAAATGTAGAATATCTATGAGCCCCAGCATCAACTTCCCATCAGCTAGACTGTGTGCTCGTTTGTCACCCTTATTCTATGAAAAAACATCCTAAACAATATTAATCAAAAACTTCGTGCGGAGTTTATTCATCGACTACAGACATAGGTGTGACATAGACGTTGAACATGATCTGCACTTTGTCCATGTTCATTTTGGGACTTACCCTTTGAGTAACAATTTTGAGATTATTTAGTATATCCAAGCACCCTCAAGAGCCACAGCTATAAAAAAGTAAATTTTATACTTTAAGGCCATCGAGCAGTACAATGTGATTTATTGTCATCTTTAGGATTTTTTATCGAGATTTATAAGACACTGGTTTCTATCTTTACTGAACAATTAGTTGCATGTTAAATTCTATAAAATGTTTTTTTTTTTAGATTTACAGAAGTTCAAAAAAGTTCAAAAGTATGAATTTGACGTCATTGTAACACATGCCAATCTTCCTCAATTTTATGACATTTTATAATCATAACCTGAAGATGTAATATAAGATGGGAAGAAAAGACATTTCATTTGCGTTATTATTGTGCGTCAAAAATAATTAATTCGTGTGTTGGCTTTAAGCCTATAAAAAGAAGATTAAGGGGATTATCAACCTTGATTACGAGGCTAGAGATTATCGAATTACGTATCCCATTACATTGCATCATTTTTATACATAGGCTTTTTAAAGGATTTGCCAAGCACGAATTAAATGAAATATTTGACAACACACACATCAGCAGTTTTAGGTATATATGGAAAATATACCTAAAACCGGTATGGGCGTTAGTGAGATACTGCCGTATTGCTGCATCTATATTACTAATTTCTTGTAATACAACTTGTTTTACCTAATTTCATTATGGTCAGTGCTAGTAAAACATTATTTTTTGGATAGCTATTAATACAATTATCATTACCTTATTAGCAAAAGTTATCGCATTAATATAACATCTCTACAATTTCTTATATTTATGGTCAGGTATTCCAACATTTGTTGGAATCAAATTAAAGTGTGCGAAGGTGAGTTTATGCTAAAGTTTCATTGTTCTCTCTCATAGCAAGTGCAAGTTGATTACAACATTCTTCTAATATCTATACTGGTGAGTTTAATCATTTTTACTATTCAGACATTCACCCGCGATTAACTTTTATTTGTAATTTTATTTTTATATTTGACTTCAAACTTCTTTTGTTAATTGCAGATCATGGCTAACACTGGGGAAAATATTGATTCTAATCCTATCACTAATTCGTGTTACAACTCTCAGGATGTGTAATGATTGCTTATATTTACGCGAACACTACACATTTAAATAATACTAGTTTTTACGGATTATATGGCGTTTATTTAACTCTTTAAATACCCGACGTTTCGAGCGCTTTATAGCACTCATGGTCACGGGGGGGGGGGGGGGACTGATATTCTCGGATAGATTGTAATGTTAACTTTAGTAGATAGCGTCACTGAACGGCTGCCAACCGTTTCGGTTGACACCTCGGCAATGATTGAATTTAAAAATTTGACTCTAGTAGACGACACTTACGCCGTTCCTGGAAACATAGACATGCTCATTGGAGCAACGCTTTTCCCTCATATTTTGTTAAACAATAAGGTCAGGGGCAAATCCTCGCATACCGCGCCTTACGCATTGGAAACCGTCTTGGGCTATGTCATCGTTGGCTCCGCCCCCATCATGGATAGTATTTCGGCAACCTCTTATTGTGGTATGGCTGTCGAACCGCTAGAGTCGTTAGTCTGCAAATTTTGGGAGATGGAGGAGGTGAACGTCCCACCCATAGCTAGCTCAGATGACAGATTATGCGAGGAAATTTACGTCCGCACAACCGTTCGACGCGACGGTTGATATAGTGTAGCGCTACCCTTTAAAGGAGATGTTTTATCTCTCGGCGAATCGCGTCAAATGGCGGGAAAACGTTTCTACAGCTTGGACCGTAGGATGCTCGCTTCACCCCAGTTAAAGGAAGCTTATGACGGCGTCATTAACGAATATATAAGGGAAAGTTACATATCACTTGTGGCTTCGAAATTAGATAACTACGAAGACACACCGTCGTATTTCATACCACACCACGGGGTCATTAGGGAGGACAAACTTACATCTAAGTTACGTGTAGTGCTCGACGCTAGTGCTAAAACTAGCACTCACCTGTCGCTTAACGATATCCTCTATAGTGGGCAAAAGTTACAGGGCAGTTTATTTAATATAATAGCCAATTTTCGTTTGTTTAGTATAGCACTATCCACCGATATTCGTCAAATGTTTCTTTGCATAGGGGTCCGTGAATGCGACCGTAGATTCCAACGCATTTTATATCGTTTCAACCCAAAGGAACCTCTAATGGTGTTTGAATTTAACCGCGTTTATTTTGGTTTAAAGTCGAGCCCATTTCATGCGTTACGCACGGTGAGACAGCTCGCTCACGATGAAGGTCCCTCTTACCCTAAAGCTAAGAGGGCAATTGAGAGCGGTTTATATATGGATGATTTTGTATACTCAGTCGATAGCGTGGAGGAGGCCACCCTAACCACCGCCGAGGTTATAAAGCTCATGAAATCGGGTCAATTCGATCTTGTCAAATGGACTAGTAATTCGCGTCCGGTTTCAGACACAATTCCACTATCACACCGTCTTTCAGCGATAAAGAAATTCGACGATTCTGACACGCACAAGGTGCTCGGTCTGTGTTGGTCACCAGAGTCCGACGTGTTTAGCCTTAAGGTAAATCCGCCCGTAGAGAAGTGCACAAAGCGCACAATACTGTCATGCGTTGCTAGATTATGGGATGTCATGGGTTTCGTAGCTCCGGTGGTATTATACGCTAAGCTTTTGATTAAACAACTTTGGTTACTTGAATGCGACTGGGATGACTCGCCGCCTGACAGCATTGTTCGGTTGTGGCAGCGTTTTAGAGAGGAACTTCCTTTTCTAAGAGAAATTAAAATACCGCGTCATATAAACGTCGATAGTAATAGCGTCATCACGGTCGTTGGGTTTGCAGACGCCAGCGAGAAGGATTACGGGGGCGTTGTATATTTCCACGTCCACAATAATGGTAGAAATTCGATTAGCCTCATTAGTTTTAAGTCGAGAGCCTCCCCCCGTAAGGTTGTCTCTCTGGTGCGCTTAGAGCTTTGCGCAATATTGGTACTCACCAAGCTTATTACCGCGGTTATCAGCGCATGTAGGAATAGAGTTCACATAGAAAGGATATTTGCCTTTTCCGACTCCACCGTCGCCTTATGCTGGGTTCATTCTTCACCCCACCGTTGGGATACGTTTGTCGCGAACCAAGTGGCTAAGATCCAAGACGAGTTAGAAACGCAGAACTTTTATCACGTGTCCGGTACGGAAAACCCTGCCGATTGTCTATCCCGTGGACTCACCCCGATGCAAATAATGTAACACCCGCTTTGGTTCCACGGACCTTCTTGGGTTCACTTAGATCCCTCGCAATGGCCAATAACTGATTTCGAACCTTCGTCAGTGTCACAACCGCCGGAAGAAAAGAGACACGCTCTAGTGGCGAACGTTTCGAGCGAGGTTTCTCCAACCATTGCTTTGGCGAACCGCTTGTCCTCTTGGTCGAAATTATTGCGTAGCGTAATTTACGATTGTCGATTCGCGAAGCTTTTACGTTCGTATGTCTTAGCATTCGATTACAACTATGTCGAGTCGCTAGTATTGCGTGAACTTCAACGTGCGCATTTCTATGAAGAAATTACAAGATTACAATCGAATAGAGCTTGTAGTCGCACCTTTCGACGATTTAAGCCATTTTTACAGGATGAGATTGTAAGGGTAGGTGGACGATTGTCCAACTCGCAGCTGAGTTTCGACCAGTAGCACCCTATAGTTTTACCGCGTAAAGACCATATCATGAATTTATTAGTCGAATACCATCGTAAATTGAACTCGCACGCTGGCCCCGACTTGCTGATGTCGATCTTGCGTCAGAATTATTGGATTCTTTCTGCACGTAGTTTAATCCGCAATCGGGCGCACAGATATATAGCTTACTTTCAGGCACGCCCCGTCATTTCCGAAAATGGCGGAACTTAGATCTTGTAGAGTAATACAATCAGTAAAGCTCTTTATGCACACCGGGTCTGATATCGCTGGTCCGTTTAAGGTCACGCTCACTCGCGGGCGTGGTATAAGATCCACAAAGGCTTACGTCTGCATTTTCGTATGTCTAACTACTCGAGCGGTGCATATAGAACTCGTTGGTGATCTAAGCACAGCAGGCTTTATGGGTGCATTTAAAAGATTTATTTCCCGCCGTGGCCCTGTTAGTAAATTATATTCGGATAACGGTACGAACTACGTCGGTGCAAAACGTATTTTATCAGTACTACATGAGCTCTTAGCTAGCAAGTATTATAATTCGGAGTTCGCTCACATTCTAGCCGAGAACCGCATTGAGTGGTCTCTGAACGTCCCAGCCGCGAGTCATTTTGGGGGCAATTGGGAGACTAATATTAAGAGTCTAAAGAGTCACTTATACCGAGTAATAGGAGATCAAATTTTGACCTTCGAAGAGCTAAGTACGGTGCTCGCTCAAATTGAATGCGTAATGAATAGCCGCCCACTTTGTCGTACGTACTCTAGTGACCCTTCGGAGCAGCTGGCTCTAACTCCAGCACATTTTTTGAATTTAACGCCTTTAAAGTATTTTCCCGCTGTAGACATAGATGAGAACAGACTTAGCGTTTCCGCACGCCATAAATTGTTAGACCGGTTAGTTCAATCGTTTTGGAAACGATGGAGGACGGAATACTTGCATACTTTGCAGTCTCGGCAAAAATGGAACACAGCATTGAGCCTTTAACTGTAGGAACTGTAGTTGTGCTCACCAAAGAGAATACGCCGCCTCTCCATTGGCCGTTAGGAATTGTCGAAGAGGTCCTTCCCGGTTCCGACGGAGTAATTAGGGTAGCTCGCGTTAAGACAACGGTTGGGTCTTACATGCGTCCTGTTGTCCGTTTGTGCCCCTTGCCTCTTCCATAATTTTAATTAGCTTTCTAGATTAAAAATTGTAGTTGAATTTAGGTAATCTTACCATTAGTTAGTTATTTTGTTAGTTTGATCTTAGCTCTAGTTGTTTTAGTTATTTTTTGAAGGAAATCCTTCAAGGGCGGGGTAGATGGTTGCGCGAAAAACCATTCGTATTTATTTATTTGACGGTAGGCTTGCCAAACCGTTTATCGCTTTCCAAACGATATCATTCATACCCTCCTATCGACACATCGGGGTGGTGGGGTGGAAGGGGAGAGAAGATGATTTTAGAATATCACGTAATCATCGCAACCGAAGGAATAAAAGGCATGCGCGGCCGACGAGCAGGCTCTTCTCGCCGCGCTCGTCGTTGGAACCACACCACTTAAGACAATAGTGATAGAAGGGCTATTTCTCACGCGCACCGCTAGTATAACCGCTTTAGCCTGGACGCAGTCGAGCTCCAGGAAACCCGCCTCACCTCGTGTGAGAAATAGTCGCGCACCGCACTCTCTCTCGACGCATCACCGGACAAGAAAACATCTCTGGGGCTCCAGAGTCTACCCAGAGTGACTTCCAGAAGTCGCAGCAACATAGTGCCCAAGCCGCATAGAAGCAACACCCCGGTGAGTGAATATTCCTTACTAGTTACTGCTTGATATAATTGTGTCCGCTCCAATTTATTTTCTCCTAATCAAGCAGGATTACTTTCGTAGATTTGGCAAATAATAGTTCGTTTTAGGGAAGAGCGAGTGCATTGTATGGGAAACCGCGTGCTATAGTCGCCATTTTGGGTAAACGAAGAAGCATTTCGCATATACAGTCCACTTTGGTTAATATCTCGCGTAATAGGTTTAAGGCTCGACCGGGGAATTGGACTTCGGTAGCATTAGGCTCGTCGCTCCACCAACTAGCAAATAAAGGATCACTTTTTAAATCCATATAATATCATCGTTGGGAACACGCACTAATTTTATATCCTTGATTTCAAGTTTTCAATTACAAGTAACTAGACCACGTGTCATAATCTCCCGAACGCTGTCAGTCTAGTACAATAATAATCTATTATTAAAATGATAATTTATTTTTGTGTCAATCTTATGGGCGTAACAAAAATATTATTTAATATTAAAGAAATAAAGATGGCAGAATTAAATTTAACGTAACTACCCTATACAGCAAAATGTTAAACCGAAATACAGTTGATTTAAATGAGCACCATAAATGTCCTAATTTTAATCGTTAAACATGGTTTCTGAAGTGTTATAAAACGTTTTATTCACGGCAGTATTTCTTACCCGTCTGCTTTAAACAGTTAACAGAATGTTTAATTGTAAAGCATTTCTTAAAGTCGACATTTATAACACGAAATTTTGTATATTGATAAATTTGAAATAGATTTTCAGTCTTAATATGTATTTCAGAAAATCATTTGTTCTTGTAATACGAGTATATAGTCCACATTATTGTAAGTGGATTCTGTGGCCCATAGACATTTATCCCCAATTAGGAATCAAAATGCAGATACATTGTCACCTCTGAGCACTAAGATAGAATGCATCGTTTACAGTCAAAAGGGTATCCGCTTCTCTACACTCATTATACGAAACAGCATTAAGCTACCACTTTACGCTGGTTTTCTGTGAGAGCATGGGTTTACCCAGGTCGAGCTGACCTATTCGTGCTACGATCATGATATAACTGCAGCGTGGCTCTACTACGTAAATAATACATTATATTTTCGTGGATGTTTTGTAGTAAATTTAATAAATACTTGTAGCGACATGCACCTTTTTATTTTTGTTTATGTATTGAACGTCGCACACGCCGACACGATGTTCGTATCGATTGCTGTCGGGAATGCTCGGCTACGTTCGGGCCGCCTTCGTAACGACCCGGGTTTCTTCGGTTTTCCCGGCAGTCTGCATTGAAACGGCCTCAGAGTTAGACCTCTTGCTTTGCGCCGCCGGAGTAACAGTTGCCATTCAAATCGCATAAATCTATTTTTGGCTTGCATATTTTAAATTTCTTTTGTATATTTAATTAATTGTATTTAGTCTTAATTTCTCTTGTTTGGTGCTGTAATATCTGTGTTGCAAGTTTTCCTTTGGTAAAAAAAAACATTATATTCTTGGAACAGTAAAAGGCGTTTCCATCATTGCCCAGCGTAACCTCCCACAATTGGTGACCCCGAGAAGAACATAGCGTACTAAGATTATCAAAAATGTGGCAAGAGATTAGCACGGACGCAACTAAAAGCAGCACTAGTGGCAGTGAAGCGGTACTTTGCTAAAATGCCGCCATTTTGGCCCGAGAAACCGACGCTTTAGTTTGCACAGTTGGATTGTTAATTTGCATTAGCGAATATTACATCGGATGTCACAAAATATTATCATGTTATATCGGTGTTAGATCCGAAAATCAACCGATACGAACATCACGTCGGGGTCACCACTGTGGCTGTGGTAGGAAAATGGGAGATCTCCCGCCGGGCAAGGAGTTCTGCCCGGGGAGCGGCCGACACTCCGTGTGATATTTCGGAGATGTTCTATATATAATGTTTATGATTCGGAATATTGATAGCGTGATATAGGCTTCGGTGTGTTTCGCTTGCGGCGCGGTTATCCGACTGCCCCTTATAGAGGATTATACTTATAACTAGCCATACTCGTACAGCTTTATCCGACGTTTAGATCCAATGCATAACTTTACACACTCGTGTAGATTTGATCACGTTTCAGAACTGATATTTGACTTCGCCATAACGTTCGCAGACATCAGAATTATGTTAGGCCCAAATTACAGTAGGATATAACATCATAACAGTTTATTAAAAAATTCTGCATATCAATAATATGTTACAAACCCGTAACATTCATTTCTATGCAGATGACAGCAGTGGTGATGCTCTATACACCGGCCGTGCCAATATTTTTCGGGAAAACGTCTTCAAGTACCGGGACAAACTTGTGTCTGAAGTCGAGTATTTGTTGAACAGTCTCGGATTGTGGGTGAATAAATCTAGTACAGTTTAACCCCCAGAAGACACAAGTTTGCGCGTTAACCGCTAAAAAGAACCCCTTTTGTCGTATCTCCTCAGTTTCAAGACACTCTCCTTGTTGCCTCAGCCACTATCGGCAATCCTCGGCGTCGAGATATCTAGTGACGTGCAGTTTCGTAGTCACTTGGCAGGGAAGATCAAATTGGCCTCTAAAAAGCTTGGCGTGCTCAGCAGAGCTGGACAGTATTTCATGCCGGCGCACCATCTGCAACTTTACAAGGCGCAGTTTCAGCCGCACATGGAATACTTTTCTGACTGATTTCCGATCCTCTCGATTCACTGGCGCTGCAAAGAGATGTTGCGTCTCTTTGCATTTTCTTTCTCATATACCGTGGGGAGTGCTCTGAGAAATTGTTCGGGCTAATCCTAGCCGCCAAATTTCGTGAACCCACTACGCGGTAAACGCTCCGATACCATCCACACCACCTGGATGCTTCGTGGTCCACCACTGTACGTTCCAAAAGGAGTTTTCTTTCGCGTACAAACTCTCTGTGGAAGAGTTTACCACCGGCGATTTTTCCGGACCGATACGACCTGGGGATCTTCAAAAAAAGAGCGTACTCCTTTCTAAAGAGCCGGCAACACACCTGCAATTCCCATGAAGTTGCGGTTGATCATGATCAGTGGTAGTCACTTAACATTAGGTGAGCCGCATGCTCGTTTGCCCTCTCTTCTATAAAAAAATATCTACTGTCGGTGGCAAATTTAAAAAATATGGTTCTACTGTAATTACGGTGTAACTCCGGATAGTATGCGTATATTAGTAAATACGTATTAACACATCATGCTATTTATATTGTTGCATCTAAGTGCGATACAGACTTGCGATTTATCGAGCACATTTGTTTCTTCGCGCACACCACGGTTTCCAATTTTTTTGATTATTTAGAAAGGACAATGGCTAGCTCCGAAACAAATTTTTGTTGACATTTTTTTCTTGCGTCTACAAATGAAAAATATGTAAAAATATAGAGTTTAAAATCCTGAAAAATTTTGTTTTCAGTCATACTACTGCAGGAAATCAGGAAGTAAAAATATTCCACTTTGAACAAAATTCTCACAAGACTAAGTTCTATAGTATAAGAATTTTGAATGCCTTAATTGCCATATCGTATTAAAAACAACAAATAGTTAATATAAATTTCAATTATGCTTATATGGAATAATTACTAGCATAGGGGGAATCCTAAAATAACACATTAGTATGTTGAGTAGAGTTTTGTGAATATTATATAAAATCCTTTCGTGTGGTCAGCTAGTATCTAATTTATTAATATATCATCAAAGTACACTAAGTAAAAGAAAAAGAAAGACCATCCTTAAGATTGTCTCACAAGGGGAGAAAGAAAATAAAGAATATTTTCTATAATTGCCATGCTTGGCAGGAGAGTTATTAACAGCAGTTTTTATTTTTAGGAATAAATTGAAATAAAATTAGTCTGATATCATAAATGCGATGTAATAAATAAAACTTGTTATTTTTCTTCCTAACGTTTGATGGCCATACACATATCGTTTGGTGACAACTTAAGAAATGATTAATGTTGCTGTTGCTCTTTCTCTCCTTATCTCTCTCTCTCTCTCTCACTGTCTCTCATCACTCAATAACAACACAAAGAGATAGATGTAGCGATAATTAATACCTGATTTTGTCACTGCATAAATTCTTGTCAACAGGTACTTTATCGTTTTTATTGAGAAAACTCTTATGCCGAAAACAACATACGAGAAAATATAATATATTAAGGCAATATTTGCACCCACTGATATTACGTGCAGGATAAGATAAGTGATATTTACGTCGTTACTTTGCCTTATTACTTGACCAAGTTTTGTTGCAACTTCTGAGACATTTAGCTTTTATTGCAATTTTTACGAGAAACGCGGCTTATGTCTTTTGTGTTTATGTAACAATAATTAACCTTATGGAAGGCGAACAACAAACTGGAAGTAAAAAAGAAAACTTCGTGATTTATAAAGAAAAGGGTTATAAATTTAAGATAGGTAAAATTACAGCCTTAATATATTATATTATTTAAACATATCAACACGGTATGGAGATATATGTATATATATATATATATATATATATATATATATATATATATATATATATATATATATATATATATATATATATATATATATATATATATATATATATATATATATATATCTTAAAAAAATAATTATGTTGGCAGTATAAATAGAGTTGAACTAGAGGGAGTAAAATGAGCAAATTTTGTACTCAGAATAATTGTTGTTTTTTTTTTGAAGTGAAAACTTCCTTAGCGGCGTTGTACACTTTTTTTGTAATCGGTAAAAAATGTTAAACTCGCGTCAGGACACGTGACCGTGATCGAAAATTCGTAAGATGGATAGAGATAGAGAGAGGAGAGGAAGTATCCCCTCTCAAGATATCTCTCTTTCTACGGCGCAGTGAAAATGTATGCCTGCGCCTGCTGTTTCGTTTAGGTGACGCAAGGCGCTTGCGTGAATGTTCGTGTGTGATAAGTAGAGCAATTCGTGCACAATTATTCCTTAATCATTCCAAAATATCAAAAATGAGAATTTGTATGGGTGAGATAGGTGTGCACGGAGGGCAGTATTATCGGTCTTATATATATGGGTCTAATAAATAGTTAAACAAGTTTTTGTTTACAAGAGATTGTATATTTCCCTAAACCATAACAGTGATAAGTGGAACAAGTGCTATTCGCAGTATTTAACCAATTATAGTGGGATAAGACTAAGTTTCAAAAATTGCAGTGACAATCAGGTGTGAAATCAGCTGTTTTAGTGTACCCCCATTAATTTTGTTAAAATTTACTTCTAAAATATAAATTGTAGCATAGTTTTTATTTATTATTATTCTAATAAGTGCATTACAGAGTCTTTATAAAGTTTTATGTTGAAAAATACCACTAAGCATAATTATTAATCATTCAAACCGAGCAATCAATCTGTGTTGATATTTCAGCCATCTAGTGACAACTGTCAAAACAATTTATACGTTATCAATTAGCTTCATCGATTAATAATATCAAATAAGTGTGGTCACTGCGGTAAATTTGTTTCGCAGACAGTAAAATTGTCATAATTGGCACTGCGTATCGACCACCTTGGCTTCAAGTGCAAAATTTCATTGATGGTCTTTCAGACACAATAAATACGTTCTCGTCGTATGATTTTTTACTACTTCTTGCCGATTTTATGTAATATTAGAAACTCTAAAACGTTATGGACGCACTCACATCGTCAAATAAATATAAAAAATAAACATAATACCTGTCTACCATACAATTTGTGTGACCCAAAAAAATTAATAAACATTGCCTTGATCCGCTATCAACTACTTCGAAACCCATAAATTTAGCTCTAAAACTTTTGAATTTAAGGAAATAGATAGTAATACAATTCTACATGATTTGAAGTCGAATGCCATTGGGTTGAATGAAATTTCACTGAAAATGCTGTTATCTACTCTCCCATACTCTTTAAATGTTATTACGGTAATTATGAGTAGTTCTCTGAGAGCTAAGACATTTCCCAAACAGTGGCAAACTGCTTTAATAACGCCGATTCCTAAGACAGATAATATTAGGAATTTTAAAGACCTGCGGCCTCCATTAGCGTATTACCCTGTTTGTCTAAAATCCTAGAGAAAGCTGTATGTAATCAGTTAACTCATTATTTAGACCAAAATGAAATTCTACCAAGTGTACAATCTGGCTTCAGGAAACGACATAGCACTACAAAAGCTTTGGCCGATGTAGTGGATAATGTTTTAAGTGCTCGGGATTCCGGTATGGTTACAATTCTAGTTCTTCTAGACTATTCCCGTGCATTTGACACGTTAAATAGGCAGTTGTTATTCTCAGAATGAAACTATTATGGATTAGGCTCAGAAACTATTGATTGGTTTCATAGCTATTTTAATGACCGTAGGCAAATTGTCGAAGTAATAGATGAAAACGGCAATAAAATAGCATCTGATTACTGTGCTGTTACAAGAGGTGTTCCGCAGGGTTCAATACTTTCCACGGTGAACAAAGAGGAACCCACGTGGCTGGCCCGAGGTGAAGGGCCGGCCTGAGGTGGCCACTCCGAGTGGGCTTGGGGAGCCCACTCCGGATGTGTTCTGGTGGACTGCAGCGAGTGGGGACTCGCGCACCCTCTACCGCTGCAGCCGAGGTGGAGTCGCGGAGGAAGAGGAGTGTTGGTATGGCGATGCGCCACTCGCCCTATCCTTCGCGACTCAAACGGGGCCGCACCGTTGATGCGGTGGTGGTGGGGCTGCGGGGGGAGAGGATTGTCGGTATTGCGAGGCGCCGCTCTCCCTACCCTCCGCAGCCGAATCTTGGTTGGCGGCGGAGCCATAGACCAGATCCGCCGCTGGGGTCGGGAAGGCTAGTACTTCTAAGTGCTCGTTTTTCCTGGCCCCATGGCCTTTGTGCATCGGACGCGGGGGTGTCTGTTGCACAGACGTAATTGGAGGCCGTGGAGGAAGGCGCGCCATGTGTTCTGGTGCGCCTTACCTGGGAAGGAGAACGGGGAGGAATTTTCCTCTCCCGAGGAGGTGCTGCCGTGGGGCGGCAGGCGCTAGTTGGGCCGCGGATGTGTGCGAAAGCGTTCCCGTAGCCCTACCAATATGCGACAAAGGTGGAACAACATGGGGTTTTAGTCGGTGCGAGTCCGACATAACCCGTCCTTGCCCCCGCGAGGCGGGTATGCGTAGGCATTTCCCCATGTAAAAAAAAAAAAAAAAAGGGTTCAATACTTGGTCCCTTGATTTTTTCGCTGTATAGTGCTGATATCGTAAAACATATATTAAACTGTAGCTATCATATATATGCTGATGATATACAAGTGTATATTTCTTTCAAGCCAAATGAGAGTACTGTAGCCATAAAAAATTACATGAAGACCTTAATCGTATATTCGACTGGTCTGAAGCAAATACATTAGAACTTACATACATAATACATAAACACTCACGCCTGTCACCCAGAGGGGTAGGCAGAGACTACAGACTTCCATTTGGCATGATCCTGACACACCTCTCTCGCCTCCTTCACATCCATACACCTACGCATACATGCTCGTCAGTTAAGGGTACTCCTAATTTGGTCCGTTTTCAATAAATCGCCAGTTTGGTCGAGAAATTTTCGCCTAGGACGTCCCTTTCCGACTCTGCCATTCACTTCTGCAACATAAATTTTCTTTGTCACTCTTTTCTCATTCATTTTTTCCACATGACCAAACCACCGAAGCATTCCTTTCTTAATCCTGGTCACAAAATCATCTTGCAAACCACACTCTTCTCTTATTACACAATTTCTTACCCTGTCATTCAGATTCAGCCCTAACATACTCCTTAATGACCGCATTTCTACTGCGTTCATTCTACTCTCGTACTTCTTCTGCTACACCCAACTTTCACTATCATACGTTAAAGTAGGGAGCAACACAGCATTGTGAATTGCCATACGTGCCTTTTTCGACACATTTTGACTCTTCTCAATATAGTGTAGGGCCCCATTTACTCTATTTCCCGCATTCACTCGTCGTTCTATATCCTTATCATATCTCCCATCCCTGCTAAATACGCAGCCCAAATATACAAACTCGTCTACTTGCTCGATCAACTCCCCTTCTATTCTTATTTCACAAATCGTTTTACTTTCTTCTCTTTCAAAAACCATAACCTTCGTCTTACTTGCTTTCAATTTCTTGAAATTTCAATTTCTTTCTTTCTCCTACCTACCCTTTCTTTTAATGATCTGATCATTAATGTGACCATCATTTGCAACTGGGCTGCCGACGACGCAAGGATAACTTGATCATCGGCGTACAAAAGGCATTTGACGGTTAACTCACCCATTCTTAGTCCGCATTCTTCAACTTTCAAATTTTGCAAACAACTATCCATAAATAGGTTGAACAGCCACGGGGAAGCCACACAGTCCTGTCTGACACATTTATGGATGTCAAACCAGTCCGAGTAGACCCCGTTGATCCTCACACAAGCACTAGAGTCCCTATAAAAAGACTCCAATGCCTGTATCAAGCCTGCGCTCAACCCAAATGATTTCAGTGTTTGCCATAGCACATCCCTATCAACTCTGTCATAGGCCTTTTCCAAGTCCATGAACGAACAAAAAGCCTTTTGATTGTTGGCCAAAAACTTTTCCGCGATCATGCGCATGGAAAAGACTTGAACAGTACATCCCATTCCCTTTCTAAATCCCTCTTGCACATCCCAAATTTTTCCATCAGTTTCTTTCATGACCCTTTCAATCAGTACTTTAGCATACAGTTTTCCCACAATGCTAAGAGGGCTGATGCCACGGTAGTTTTTACAGTCCCGCTGCGACCCTTTTCCTTTATATACTGGGACTATCACGGCTTTGCACCAGTCTACCGGTACCCGCTTCAGTTCCCAGCATAAATTAAACAAGGTGTGCAGCAGGCCTGCCACCACTTCCTCTCCAGCCCTTAGCATTTCGAGTGAAACTCTATCATATCCGGCAGCCTTACCTGCTTTCATGCTTTTCATTGCTTTTATTATTTCATCTATACTTATCTCGCTACCTCTTTTCTCTTCTTTCGGAGTTTCTACTTCACTTAGTACACTCGTTGTCCATCTCTTTAAACTCAAAACTTCATCATTCAGAATATAGCCATTCTCGTCTCTTATAGCATTCATCATAGGCTGTTTTGAATGTCCCCTGGCAGTTCTTACAAGTTTCTAGAACATTTTAATATTTGCCTGGAAATTATCCGATTACATTAGTACTTAATACTAATAAAACGAAATATATGCTACTTGGTACCAAAAAACAAATAAATAAAGTTTTGGAAAATCGTTCTTTAATTTCAATTAAAAATATAAATATTGATCGAGTTTCTGAGATTAGAAATTTAGGAATATTGATGGATGAGGCACTACACTTCGAAAAACATATAATAAATAACGTTCAAAATTGTTTTTACAGATTAAAAGTACTATACCAGATAAGGGATGTATTAAAGACGGAAGTCCGTATCAGATTATGTGAGTACTTGATACTGTCCAAATTCAATTATGCAGATGCAGTTATAGGTCCTAGACTTCTCAACCGTTCAAAGAAACTTATTCAGCGCGTACAAAATGCCTGTGCCCGTTTCTGTTTTAAAATACCTCCCCGTGCACATGTTACACCTTACATTAATAATGCGAAAATGCTCAAAATGGATTACCGCTGGCAGTTGCATTTTGCTACGCTGTTGTTTAGTTGTATAAAATACAGGACGCCGTCTTATCTCTATGAAAAATTGCGCTGGGCTCGAGACAACGTCTTAACAAATGTAGTGACAAGAGCTTCGGCGTACGGGTTGCTTCTGCCTCAACACCGCACCGCTGCGCTTCGAGGCAGTTTTTGATATGCAGCAACCAAGTGTTGGAACAACTTGCCGCCGCCGTTCCGTAATATGCAATCGATACATAGCTTCCGTCAAAAATATAAATTGTTCCTCTTAGATCAGCAATCTCAAAGTTAAGTAGTGCAGATGTTTTGATAGTATGTAATTTTATAAAAAATGTATGAGCGTGTATATGCGTATGTATGTGTGCTTGTTTATATTTATGTATATATATATATATATATATATGTGTGTGTGTGTGTGTGTGTGTTTGAGTATGTATATATTATTTATTGAAATTATGTAATGAAGCGGTGTACTGCAGCTGGATTGTGTATTTGTTTGTAGCTTAAACTTAATTACGTTCCTGAGTGAATTTCAACGCAACCTCTTACAGTATTAAGAATATTTAATAAGAATTATGACAATATTACAAGAAATAAATTTTTGTTATTATATTTGGGACACAACAGAACTGCCCTCTGCACATAAAGAATATATATTATGTATATATATTTTTATATTTATTTGTGTATTTTTATTTTAAATATATATGGGTGCCACTGAAAATCAGGGTTAGGGTGTTGTACTTCTGATACATTCCAACATATCCTGAGTGGCTTTCCTTTTTGGAGCAGAGCAGCATTAACGGGTGGATTATCTTTGTAATACACCTTATGCATTACTCCTTATTCTCTAGTTCTTTATTATTATTATTTTTTTCTTTTTATATTATTGTTTGCTTTTTTTTTTGTTTTACCATATCTATAAACAAGGGGAGTGAATGTCCTGTTTCATGATTTCTATGTATAATTTTTTTTGTTTTTTGTTTGTATGACTACTCAAATGTTATGTGTTTTATGTAATCCACTTGAGTGTGTTGCATGTGCCAAATAAACTCTGTTTCTTTCTTTCTTTCTTCAAAATGCACAACGTTAATATTCAAGTTTTCGCTTCTGCCGGCACTCCCGGAGTGCAACCAGTCGTTTTTTAAACCGCTATTCAAACATCTTTTTGATTTAACTGGGGTTGATTGTGATAATTGATATTTCATTGCAATGTTTAACTGGGGAAGTGATGTTAAGAGCAGTGGGAATGCTGCAGGCCGGTACTTTTTAACGTGACTTCGATTCGGCATTTCGCAGCAACGTCACGTTGGAAAGCACCAGCACGTTCATGAAAAATTACCAGCATGTGCGTATTGATGTACCGGGAAAATTGTGATTTTGAAGTTATGGTCACGCTATAGTGAAACAAAGGAGGTGGCAAAGGCACATTCAGGATCAAACTGTTTTACTACACCCAAACAAGATCGTTTTCTGATTATTGCTCCGAAAAAGCAACTAAACGTTAAGGCGATGCAATTGGCCTAAAGGCTAAATGCTCAACACCAGGTGTTTGTGAGTGAACAAACTGTGAGGAAACCACTGTACGACGCCAAACTTTATAATCGTATACCACTTCAGGTTCCAGCTCTTAGAAGTGGAAATCATTGACGGAGACTACAATGGGTCAGAGAACATTTGAACTGGGACCTCATCACTAATCGTTGGTGCTTTTCACCATTAAATCCTGATTTGGTTTTCATCCTGATTCAAGGAGAGTACGCGTTTGGAGATTTCCTGTTTGTATAAGCTGGTTTCAACACAATCAAGAAGTTAATCCATAAACGTTCGACAGGAATTAGTTTTGTCGGAAGAACGCACATCGTTTGGGTACCGGGCACCATGACGGCTGAAAAGTACTGTAATGAGGTGCTTGAATTTCGTTGTATAACCTCTTCATCTTGCCACATATCATACAAATAGGAAAAATTTCTGCTTATACACGACCCCCTTCTCCCCTCTCACGAATTCCCTTCCAAATATGGCCAATGTGGTAACACCATGGGTACACGAATATAATATCACGGCCCTAGGAAGGCCAGCGCAATCCCCAAATTTAATCCGATTGAGCATACTTCAGATATAATCCAAAGAAAAGTCGCCCCAAAAGTTACCATCTGGTACTATTTAGTATCGAAACAGTCTTCTTTATTATGATAAAGGAACTCGATTCTTAGTAAGTAAGGTTATCTTAAGAATTGAGTTGATAGAGCTTCGGTCAGATCATACCGTGTCATCATCATCATCATTACAGCCCTTCACAAGTCCACTGCTGAACATAGGCCTCCCCCAAGTAATGCCACAAAGCACGGTCCTGAGCCACTTGCATCCATCGACTACCTGCATATCTTACCAGGTCGTCACTCCATCTAGTGGGGGGTCGCCCTACACTACGCCTACCGGTACGAGGCTGCCACTCAAGAACCTTTCTTCCCCATCGGTTATCGGTTCTTCGAGCTATATGGCCGGCCATTGCCACTTCAGCTTACTAATCCGTTGGGCTATGTCGGTCACTCTGGTTTTACTGCGGATATCCTCATTTCTGAGTCTATCACGCAGAGAAACTCCGAGCATAGCCCTCTCCATAGCTCGCTGAGCGACCTTGAGCGTCCTCATACGGGCAGCAATGAAGGACCAAGTCTCAGCTCCGTAAGTCATTACTGGCAACACACACTGGTTGTACACTTTAGTTTTCAGAGATTGAGGTATATCTGACGAGAAGATGTGTCGTAATTTCCCGAACTCTGCCCAGCCGAGTTAAATCTAGATGAGTCTATCACGCAGAGAAATTCCGAGCATAGCCCTCTCCATAGCTCGCTGAGCGACCTTGAGCGTCCTCATACGGCCAGCAGTGAAGGACCACCATATACCCCCCATGAACAATTACACAACAATTACACATACCGTGTGGCTGTATTCAATTCTACAGCAAACCATAACCTACCATCTATGGCTTCATCACCATTTACCACAAGGTGGGATTGTGGTTAAACACTTGCATATAATAATTAAAAAAGAACCTGAGAACACCGTACTGATTCGGTTGGATCCAGCCTGAGGAAATAAGAACAGTTAGCCTAGACAAATACACAGACAACAATTACAGCAGACAATTTATTATTATTTGTTAATTTATTTAACCTGAATTGATTCTTATAAAAGTTATAAGTTAAAAAGGCGGACTTAATACTAAAATCATTCTCCGCCTGTCAATCTTAGGGCACAATGATAGCTGTCGTTGTCGAAGTTCCCGATGAGGAACAAACACAGTATGTGTTATTCTGTAATAGGTTTGGGATGTTATATGGAGTATAATACCAATAATATTCATGAAATAAAAGTTCAGTTTCAGTTCCACGTTTGGCAACGTCTTAAAGTTATGCACAGGCTTACTCTCATATGAAGAAATTACTCCCATTTCAAAATTATGAGGCAATAACGTTACGTAGCAATTATTCTGCAGTGCAGCTCCAGCGCGATTTACAATATTTTCTTTCACCACGGAGCAGTTTGTAAATAAGGTAATACAGTTGACGTAAAACAAGAAGAAAGATAAGGAAACAGATATTTCTTCGGCCATTTATAATAAATTTTTGTCGATAGAAATAACTTAATATAATATATAATTACCCTAAATTATAACAAAGATGTAAAAAAAACAAACGTAAACAAGGTATAAAGGTAAAAAAAATTAAGAAAATAAGATAAAACTCATTGAATAAAATAAAGGAATAAAATATATTTAAAATATATCTACAAAAATGTATGCAGAAACACGAGGAAGGTCACAACATAACTACATTTGAAAACTAAGGGAAAAAACCATAAATATCAGCATTGGCTATAATATATAAGTATTCTTATATATAAGCTGTGCGGTAATTTACTACCTATTTTATAGTATAGCATCATAAATGGCAACTCACAGCATTAAATTACTGCATTAAACTATTATATTATTATAGGTGTCAACATTTATAAAGCAGAGTTAAGTTATTAATAAAGTATGCCCATAGCTGTCTACGTCAATAAAGTTGTATATAACTCAGACAAACTAATTTAGCGCTCCCTTTCTAGAAAGGGTTGATAATATATAGTGTCTGTATACGTAGAATAAGTAGTTCATACAGTAACAGATACAAGTAGTATTAACCTGCTGCGTAGAAAATCATCAAATTAGTTAATTGTGTGCTAAATGACTGTAAGGTTGTCTAAATATTTTTTTTAAATGCTGACCCCTTATGCATGTGCGCTTTCTTTGATAATTCATAATAATATATAACTTAAAAAATAAAAACAAGCATTTCTCATTGGCTATTATAATCCTAATCAGAATATTAGGTCACGTACTTGACATTGTTGTATTGTCGTCAGTTTTTAATACGTCTGTTAATTTTCAGATTATCTAGACGTCTGGAAGTGTTAAATCACTTCTATATTTTTAAATAACATTCGTATGTATAGGCAGGCTAATAAAACGAATAAAAATCTGGTGAGTAACAAATAGAGGTAATTTCCGTTTAAAAATATGTAACCCCATCGAAGCGGGATCAAATATCGCACATAGCAACTGTTAGGTTGGTCTACAAATAGATCCGAGACTGGATATGTGTCCTTATGCAATTTATATATGAAAACCGTCTCCACGATTCAAGAGTCAATCCAACTAAGCAACTCATATTTGAAAAAAAAATCTCATTACTGAAACTGAATCACAAAGTCGGGTCTATTTAAATCTGTTTTTACGTTCAATCATTATACGTTAATATCATTTTAAAAAATATTATTTTATTAAACATTTTCAATTTTTTTAAAGTAACTCACAGTGTTAATATAAATGATAATGTAAAGTAAATTTCAATATAAGTATTTTTTTTTGTAAATATCATAATAAAAGCACCTGTTATACCACCGTAGTATTAGTTTAAATAAAATTATATGTTTCTGCATCATCATCGACTACAGTTATTTAGCTACTTGCCGGAAAACAAGATGTAGTTAAATCCGCTGCTAATGAGATCGTTCCTTTCCTAGTTTTCATTGCCACAGCTATATTACATATTTAACATCAAATCTAGGTCATAATTATCAAAAAAAAAGTCTCGCAGTGGTGGGTGCCATTCAAGACAGTGGGAATTAAGTACAACACGCGTAGGTGGGATTAGCATTAAAACACAGCATTTTAACTTATAGCTAAAACAATTAAATATTATATTCCAGGAAGTATTTTAATCGACACACTTTAATTAGCGGAATAAAATGCCATTGTCTTTTTCTTCGACATCCGTCTATGTTAACTACGTATTAAATTTGTTAACTAAGTACATGTAAATTTACATTTTTCTCGTACGTCTCAAACTACATTTCTTATGTATCTTATTAACATTTTATACAGAGTATGAAATTAAGTCAAAAATTAAAAGTTTAAAATCAAAAGTAACACTTTTGATTTTAAAACTTTTAATTTTTATTTTAAATTATTTTATTTTATATATATATATATATATATATATATATATATATATATATATATATATATATATATATATATATATATATATATATATATATAATATTAATTTTAAAAGTTAAAAGTTATCAAGTGTGTCGTTAAAGTATGATGTATTATTTTATAATTTATCCTACTTCCCCAGTATTTGTATATATACTCAATGCTTTCATTAAAATAATTGACTTAATTACTCCTACCGGACACGCAAGTTCGTATTTAAAAACAATTCCAACACTCTCGCTGTAATTTTCTGTAAAAAGTTGATATAATTAACTGATTGTAATAAAATAAATTATGAGGACGACGACCTCTAAAAGTTAACTTAGTGAAATATTTTATATAATTTAATTTCTATATATTTTGTGGCAGCTCAAGAGAAACAGGCGATGGGCAGCAGCATCTCACTTATCCTATATAAAGGGAGATGTGGTTATGACCACACGACTGATGTAAGTTTTACTTTAGCTCAATCTATATATATATATATATATATATATATATATATATATATATATATATATATATATATATATATATATATATATATATGTATGTATGTGTGTATGTGTGCGTATGTGTGTGTTTCTATATTTATTGATATGCATATAAGTATAACATGTACATGTATATACATATACATAAATTAATTTTTTACAAATATTTAAATTATTACTATCGGCTTCCTTCCATAATTTGTTACTATTCACCCGAAAATTCATAAAACATTAACTTTAAAATGAATTTACAATTTAGTTCAGTTTAAGCGTAGAATATTTAATGTATTGAACAAAATATTAATTTATAAAGTTGTTCAGAACGAAATAAAATTACGAAAGATAACTGGCTATGAGAGAAAGAGAGAAAAAAATGTGCGCGCGCACTGCTCTCTCATGCTTATATCCCTCACTCAACTGCCGTTCGCCTGGACCGATCACACTTTTCGTAACTCTTATGTCACGCGTTTGCCAGCTGACTTTTTAATTCAAGTGTTCGTTAAGAAGTTTTACTTAATTATGTGGGCTCCAGCCAGAGGTTGCAAAAAAAAGCAATCTTTATTTAAAATATATTTAGTTTACAAAAATTATTACAATTAATTATTACAACTAAAAGAGGTGACTCTAATTCGAAGTTTGAATCTAGAATGGATTCACACGGTAAAATATCAGAACCAGGTAATATTACACAGTACACACGTTATGCTGACGCGGTGTCTCGTGGTTGTCGTAAACTGATGCAACGCTGCAGATTGCCTAGATTAGGGCTGCGTAACACCTCCCCCCGAAGAATAGCGACTATGGAAGACCTTGGTCGTGAATTGAGCTGGTAGTTGATCGGGATCAACCTTCTCAGTGCTTGGAACTGCGTATATCCTTAATGATTTAGGATGGTCTTCTTCTGTATTCCTTTGCGTACTTTCAGTTGGCTTCAACTTGTACTTTCTGTATAACATATATAGAATCAGTGCACCTGCACTTATTATTAATGCGTAAAATGGTATTGTAGTATGATATAGACTGTGGTCATCGTTCCTGCCTAGATTCACTGGTGATTGCTGGGATATTTTGGTGTTCGTTGCATGAAGATGTTAAAGGTTTATTGAATTTAGTTTATATGCCGAAATAGGAGATGGGATGCTGGTGTTTTCCTCAGGTATGTCCATTATTTTTAAGGCTTGTCCCTTCAATCGGTCTTTAGAGTTTGAGATCGAGAATAGAGGCGTTTATATGTAGCACTTCAGCGGGACAACAACGAGATAACTACCTTGAAGTATTTTGAAGATATCTTGGCCACATGATAGACGTACTTTCGTTGGTGTAGGGAATGTGATGGTGTAATGCTTGTCGTCCAGTTCTTCGTAAGCCGGTTTATCCAGGGTGACTGTGAGCGGATTACATACTGCATTCGTCTTTTGTTTTGTGATTAGATGATGGATGCAATCAGGAAATGTTTGACCTCTCAGGTTCCGCTTATCCTTACAGATGTACCATTTACTGGTCTTCGGGCATTCTGCCTCTATGTACTGAAAATCCTTCTGATAAATGGCTAGGAATGGATGGGGTGGTGTGAGGATTTCGTTTTTCTTGTTAGGAACAATAGATAACTTATACATATCATATATATGGGGTAATATAATCGGGAACTTAAATACTATAACTATTTCATTTCCTACATAATATGAGCCTAATCTAATAATGTCATAATATTCTCTAATATCTAAATCTCCTACCTTCTTACCTCCATAAAGTTCGGTTGCACGGTTAATCATTATTCAGATAAATTCTAAATTGACTATAGAGTGGTGCATAGTGTTAGCTCTTATAAATGCTAAGTAATTTTGTAATTTAATTAATTCCTGTGAAATGGAATCAACGTTATCACTAAGGATCATTAGTACTTGTGCAAAATGGGCATATTTAATTAAATCGTAGTCTCTAGTAGCATCGGATTGATTTATTTTACCTATTAATACTTCCAATTTATTTTGATTATCCACAATGCTATCTATTATTTTGGAATATTGATTTGTCAAATCTTTAGTTAAGCTTACGTGGTTATTAAATTCCGTTACCATTTTATTTTCGTCTTCGCGGATGGATTTTATTGCGCGATTAAAATGATCTGCATCTGTATAATCAAGGTTACCGGTTATACTTTTTATAATAGAACCGAGACCATCCACAAGTCCTCTTTTCTCACGATTCGTTTTAAAGCTTTGCAACTGTATAGTGACGCTTTCAAGCTTATTTTTAAGATAATCAATATAAGGCTGGAATAAGGAATTAGTCATATTGTTAAGGTAAGGAGTAATACTAATTAGCTGTGTTTTAACAGAATTTACTTTGTCTCCTAATTCTTGAAGATCTACATACTTTAGAAATGCATGGTAGTGGGATAGGATTCGAGTGTGGCCTAGTTTGAAGGGTAATATACCGGGTCCGTCACTAAGACTTTCAAGTCTTATCTCCTGCATTAGAGCTGGTCCCAGAAGGAGATGAAGTACCAGGAGAGTCCTGTAACAATTGGTTCGTTTTAGGCATTCTCTTTAATCGGGTTTTTGCTATGGGGCCTCGTTTTTTCTTTGTATAGATGTGAATTGGGAGATTTGCCATTACTGTGTCGTGTGTGTATCGAGGAGCTAATTTCTGACGGGATGCGAATGGGTTCTTTATAAATATTTGTTGTTCCGGGGAGTACTCAGCTTCCGGTTCTCGGTTTTTATTGCGAATATTAGTCAAGTCTTTACGCATGTCGTTACATAGGTCGTGAATAGTTTTATAGGTCTCAGTCATTCTGTCTTTGTGGTTTACTACGTACTGTTGAAGTAGATGGGCGGACAGATCTATGTCAAAAGGATCGCGAGGGTCAAAATGTCCTGTGATTACTTCTATCGGTTTGCATTGTGTAAAGCTGTGTATACTATGATTGTAAGCTAATAGGGCATAAGGCATAAGGTTAATAGCAGATTCATTCTTTTGATTTATCTTTAGAATACGGAGATGTTCTAATATGGTGGCGTAGAATCGTTCAACAATACCATTTTTGTTAGGAGCATGTGGGGCTACTCTATGGTGCTGAATTTTATGCAGTTTAACGAATTCTGCAATAAGTTGGTTGGTAAACTCCGGCCCACTATCGGAAACTATGGTAATCGGAATGCCATGATGTGTGCAGAAAATCAGCAAAGCTTGTACTACACTGACAGCGGTGCCGTCTCGCAGGTAGTAAGCTTGAGCATATTTAGAAAAAGAATCTACTATTGTTAAATATTTCTCCCCTTGAATGGTTAGTAAATCTACATGAACTAATTCAAAAGGCTTAGAAGCTGGTGGTACAATTTGGAATTTCTGTTTAACAGGATTGCGGTCGTACTTAGCTTGTCCGCATACTGTACAGTCATTGATAAATTTAGTGATATGCTCTCTCATTTTCGGCCAGTAATATTTACGGGATAAGGCTGAGAAACACTTGTTAATGCCTCGATGGTTCGTTTTTCCATCGTGATATTTACGAATGATTTCTTGCTGTCTTAGATATTCCCTAACGTTTTCCAATTCACTTTTTGTTAGGAAGAGGTTAAGAGATGAACTTTTAAAAGTCTTCTGTATAATTGGTATGACAGTGTACATAGCAGATGTTGGGTTGATAAGTAATACTGTCCTAATTTTTGGATGGACGTATTCTTTAATAGCGTTAACGACATCTTCCTCTATGTTCGATTGAGCTATTTGAATAGTAATGCGAGTGTGTGTTTCGAATGGCTTAGTGACAACTGGTCTAGCTTTTATGTCCCCTACTATATTCAAAATTATCTGCTTAGAAAATTTATTTAGCGGTTCGTCAGAAATCGGAACTTCGAGGATGGGGTTTTCTTTATCTGTATGAACGGTGATGGTTCTGGAATCGTCCGCGACTTCGGTAGCCGTTACGGTCCTAGAGTCATCTAATGTGCGTACCCCTTCGGAGGGATTAGGTAAAATGGAAAGTAATTCGTCTATTATGGGTCTTAGCTCGTCATTGTGGAGCTCGATGCGCGATAATGCGTCGGCATTCGTGTTACACTTGCCTTGCTTATATACGACACTAAAATCATACTCGCTCAACTTAAGGCGCCATCTGGTTAGACGCGAATTGGGCTCTTTTAAGTTCATGATCTATTGTAAGGGTTTATGGTCTGTAATAATTTTGAATTTACGGCCGAATAAATACGGACGGAAATACTTAGTCGCCCATACGATATCTAAAAGTTCCTTTTCTATCGTGCTATAGTTAATTTCGCTGGAGTTGAGTGTACGGGAAGCGTATGCAATGGGTTTGTCTGAACCGACTGTCCCCTGTGATAAAACTGCGCCAATCGCCACGTTTGAAGCATCGGTTGTCAAAATAAAATCTCTACTGAAGTCTGGATACTGTAGGATTGGATCATTTGTTAAAAGAGTTTTACAACGTTCAAAGCAGTTAATATAATTTTGATCTAATGTTATCTTTGATCCCTTTTTAAGACAATGAGTGAGTGGTTTCGTGAGACGTGCGAAGTCCGGTATAAATTTTCTATAGTATCCTAATAGTCCTAGAAAACGCTTAATTTCGGTTGTAGTTTTTGGTAGTGGGTATTTTTCGATAGCTTTAATTTTGTCTGGATTGGGTTTAACCCCGTCTTTGCAAATAACATGGCCTAGGAACTCGGTTTCCAGCTTCAAAAACTCTGATTTATCCATCTGAATATTGAAGTTGGATTCCCGCAACCTTTTGAATACTTTTTCCAGGTTATTCATGTGTTCTTGTAAGGATGTACTAAACACAATTATGTCATCGAGATACACTAAACATATTTCGTTCTGCAGGTTCTTTAATACGTTGTCCATTACCCTCTGAAAGGTTGATGGGCTATTTTTCAAACCCATTGGCATCCTAAGAAATTCGTAATGCCCATTCTCTACATTAAAAGCAGTTTTGTGAATGTCTGCGGAGTCCATCTCCACCTGATAAAATCCACTAGCCAAATCGAGCGTGGTAAAGTACTGACACTTGCCCAGTTTATCTAGCACATCGGTTATATTAGGAATAGGATATTTGTCTTCGATAGTCTTTTCGTTCACCTTCCTGAAGTCTACAACAAGACGCCATTTTATTTTGCCGGAAGCGTCCGCCTTTTTGGGTACAATCCAAATAGGAGAGCTCCAGGCAGAATCAGATGGTCTAATTATATTTTGCTCGGGAAGTCCGGGACCAAATTAATAAGATGTAATTTGGTCCCGGACTTCTTGTCGGTGGACATACGGGTATCTGTAACTCTTGGTATGTACGGGAATTTCGTCGTGCGTTCTAATCCTATGTTTGATTTTGTTGGTGAATGTTAAGGGTTCACTATCAAGGTAGAACACGTCGGCATACGAGGCGCATAGCCGTTGTAGGTTTGCTAGCTCTTCGGGATTAAGATGATCGGTGCGAAGACGGGATAAAACATTTTTAGCGCGATCTGATAACGTTTCGGTAAACTGGCACTCGACATTAAATATTTCGGCTTCTACCGGACGGTCCATTGAAAAAATCACGTCATTTGAGCTGTTATTAGTAATTTCGACCCAACCACGATTATTAATTACTTTTGTTAAGCAATCAGAAATTATGCAGTTGCAAATGGTTTGATTTTCGACTACTACGTCACCGTCCTTTGAATTTATGGGCAGCCGAACTAACTTAGATGAGTGCGCGGGTATGATTTCTTCATATAAATTTGCGTTACGTGAGTCATACATTTCGATGGGAATTTTTGCGTTACGAGTAATAAGTAGTTTATTCCTAAGATCAATATTAGAACCCCATGCGCCAAGTAAATCAAAACCTATCAGTCCATCGAAGTAATTATGGAATTTATGAATGAACAAAGTTATATTATCGGGCTCATTAAGCTCTAAAGGGCATGGGAGAGTTATGGAATAATCATTCTTACTTGTCGCATGAACACTAGTGACCTCGAATGGGTCATAATTCAGTGGGATGTGGCTAAAATATTTTCTTACGGCTTCGGGACTAATAAATGATTGATTAGCAGCGGTGTCTATTAAAAATTTCAATGGGGGATTACTTGTCTGAATGTACCCGAGTTGCCTTTGTATGTGGAAATTTACTTCTATTTTGGTTTTTTGGATTTGGGACACCTCTGAAAATCCTCATCATTAGCCGGAGTAAAACTAGAATCTACTTCCTCTACGACGGGAGTTTCCGCGTGGTTATACAATTGCTCGTAGCTATAATTAGGATATGGTTCGTAAGTATAGTACTCTTGATTATAATTATAGTCAGGATAGTCATATTCATAGTACGCGTCGGTGCTATAGTCGTAGTCAAAACCCATCTCGTTAAAGTTTACCTCACGAGTTTTAAAGTAATTGCTCGGCGGTGGGTTGCCAAATCGTCTCCAGTCATGTCCTGTCGGTGGTAAGGGTTTTGAAACAAATGGGGTGACACCGCTCATAGGAGAAGGACGCAAGTTATTATTTAAATTGAAACCCTGTGGTTGCTGAGGTCTGTTAGGGAGCTTAAACACATTACTGTGTGGGTTATAATTTGGTGGTGGAGCACGCATCATCTGTTGCGTACGCGTGGGACCACGCGGTGCATGTGTCTGGGGCGGTGGACTAGGTCTCCAACCCTGTGCAGCGTGCGGTTGCATAAGTGGCTGTCTAAATGAGTTCAGTGTGTTATTAACCTGTGGTCTAGATAGTGACGGCATGTTAAACGCGGTAGGTTTTGGAATGAAATTATTTAACGGTAAATTAGAGCTAGGAGTAGGTGGAGTCCATTCTTTCCTATTTTGACCGCCTTCATTTCGTTGTTGGAGATAGAGGGTGTTTAACTCCTCTTGCACGAATTCAAGTGCTTTCTCCATAGTTTCGGGTCGCATACATCTTATTCTGGACCCTAGAGGGTCTTTAAGTCCGCGTAAATAAGCTTGTAAGGTCAGTTTTTTATAGAGTGCGCGTTTAGCTTCTATGGTCGTACCGATCGTTTCATGTAGGGTAACATACGTCATTATTGTACTAAATAAGCTTTGGACTCGCTCGTAAAATTCTTGCGGGGTACTGGACCCTTGGGTTTGTAATGATAAGTCGCTGTATAATGCAGTTTCGTCGCGATGGTCGGCGAAGTTATTTATAAGAGCACTTTTGATGCCGGCCCAGGTTTCGGGTATTCCGTTCGAATTTATTAGCCTAGCCGCGGGCCCGGTTATTTTATTCAAAATTACGTTTATAAGAGATAAATTGACTAATTCGTATCCGGGCTCATTTTTTACATGAGCTATTACCAGTTGGTCGCACAGATTAATAAAGCGCGTAAGGATGTAAGGGTTACCGTCAAATTCACGCAGAACTCTAAGTGACTTATAAATTAAATCAATCTCATTTGATTGAGCCATGCTGTCGGTTTCTAAACCTCTATTTTCGTCTATAATGCTAAGCTTAGAAGTCCTACTACTATCTAACCTAACGTTCCGTGTTCCCCTTGGATGGAAAATTTTGGAAGCTTTAAACGAACACAGTTAAAACGAAATAAAATGCAATAAAAATATGTATATAAAATTAGGATGTAGTAAGATTTTAATTATGGAACTAGGAAGGGTAAGGATTGAAAGATTCATGCACTTACAGCATTACTTCTTATTGCGGAATCAATGCCTGGATTCGCCTCTGGACTGGTGCTCCCGTAGGTTCTGTATCTTCTTAGTCACTCTTGATTCACTGACTCTACTTTAGAAGATCCTACCGACTGCGCCAATTATGTGGGCTCCAGCCAGAGGTTGCAAAAAAAAGCAATCTTTATTTAAAATATATTTAATTTACAAAAATTATTACAATTAATTATTACAACTAAAAGAGGTGACTCTAATTCGAAGTTTGAATCTAGAATGGAACACGGTAAAATATCAGAACCAGGTAATATTACACAGTACACACGTTATGCTGACGCGGTGTCTCGTGGTTGTCGTAAACTGATGCAACGCTGCAGATTGCCTAGATTAGGGCTGCGTAACAACTTCAATAATAAAAACAAACTGCAGTTGTCATCCCGAATGCCAAGCATAGCAACTGTGGCAAATATTCCTATCAGGCAATATATGCAGGAAGAATAAGTTAAGTTATGGACTTCGAAAGGCTGTAATGAATAAATGAAATGTATTCTCATTATAGTGAGGAAACTCCTGGAGCTTGTATCACTTTTAAATCCCCGTTATATTATAATCTATATTTCATGGTAAAAATAACAATGCCGTGTACAACATGTAATAGACGATTATGAAAAAAGCCAAAAAAATGTTGCGGCTTCCGATATATGGCATTATAACCATCTCGTTTATGTCAGACGTAAAATACATAGATCGGTACGAGCACGTCAAAGACTAGAGATGTCTGGCATTAAGATCGCCTAACCGCCCGCCAAGCTTAACGATTAAAAGAAAATTCACATTCACACTACGGCAGTGGCCCATATCTTTTCGGCTGCGGAGACTCTAACCGTAATACTCCGTTGACTGCGGAGCTGTTTAATAAAATGGACGGCTGATTGGGCCCAATCCGTTTAAACGCAAATATCTTGATTTTGGTATGTCGAATACTATAATATGTATACATTTCTGAATTCTCTATGAAATTTCCTATTAACGAGTACATATATTTAATAAAGTTTAAAGTAGTTAGTATACATAAATATTGAATAAAGTCAAAACTATCATATTTCTCAACGACACAAAGTTTTTTAATAGTTCAATTTTATTTTATTTTAATCTTACTTCTATTGTTTACAATATTTTATGTGCAAAATCATAGGCCACAATACACTTTTTTATCGTAAAACGCATTAATAATAAGCTTACAAGAACCCACGATCAATTTACATCGATGTAGCATGTAGTTCGGACCAGATGCGGCATAATGCGGCGTAATGCTTTAGTAAATAAAAATAGTTTTTTTTTTATTTCATTACAATGATTCAATCTTGAATCTCTCTTTTTCTTTACATGATTCAGTCATCTTTCAATAGGTCTTGCTAAGTTTTAGAAATCCGATAAAGCCGCCGATATCAAAATTTTAGTCGTAAGTGCCATATTTATTGAAAAATTAATTACTTTATTTGAGCAAACAAACTTTAACAGCTCTTGTACAGAAATAAAGATTCATTCATTCCTTTAAAAACCTTAAAACCACTCAAGAGTCACTCCCGCTGATGTAGAGTTATAAATAACTTTTTTTGTAAACAGTACCCAATGCACCATAATATGTGTCGAGTGACAGAGGCGCCGCAAGGTGCGCAGCGGTTATGTTACATTTCCAATAACCAATAACATTATTTCTCCAAAAGGTAACATATTTCATTTAACACAAATAATAGCTACGAAATAACAAAATTTAAAATAAATATATCTCTTTCTGAAATAAAAAAAATATTATTTATGTATATTTTTAAAGAACCCACTTCTTATACATTATACAAAAATATGCCACAATTAAAGTTCGATTCTGCACTTTTTTGTGCACCATGTACTAGTTCATTAAAACATTTTTTTATACGTGGTAGAGCCATGCTGCAATTATATTAGTAGTATAGTTGTAGCACGAATAGGCCAGCTCGACCGGGGAAGGACCACGCTCTCACAGAATACCAGTGTGAAATAATTGTTTAATGCTTCTGTGTTTCGTATGGTGAGTGTAGAGAACCGGAGAGCCTTTTTGCTGGAAACGAGGCGTTCCATCTTAGTCCTCACGGGTGACACGCATTTTTGCATTTTGATTTGTAATGGAGGATAGATGTAGATATCTATGGGCCGTAGCAACCACCACAGGTGGACTGCGTGCTCGTTTGTCACCCTATCCTATAGAAAAAAAAAACATACAAAATAAACAGGTGTATTCATTTCAACGATGAGAGCCATGGTGGCTCAGAAGAGCCGTGGTAGCTCAGATGGTTAGCTCTCGCTGTAAATTTCACAGTACGCTAGCAAGCCGGGTTCGATCCCCGCTAGCAAGAATGAAATTGTTAATTGCAATTTTAAGTGCTGATCTACCACGTGCTCGGCGGTGAAGAAAGATATTGTGAGGAAACCTGCATGTCTGTGAAATAAGAAAAAAAATATTTCGAAGACATGTGAAGTTCGCCAACACGCATTGGTTCAGCGTGACGGAAACTTCTTTGCCTTTGCCCAGCTGTGGGGCGTAAAAAGGCTGTAACTTAACTAACTTAAGTATTCATTTCGACGATGAGAGAGCCCTAGTAGCTCAGATTGTTAGCTCTCGCGTTAAATTTCACAGTATGCTAGCACACCGGGTTCGATCCCCGCCGGCATCAATGAAATTATTAATTGCAATTTTAAGTGCTGATTTACCTCTTGCTCGGCGGTGAAGAAAAACATAATGAGGAAGTCTGACTGTCTGAGAAATAAAAAAAAATATTTGCAAGGCATGTGCAGTTCGCCAACACGCATATGGGCAGCGCGGTGGACACTTCTTTGCCGTAAAACCCTTTCAGAAGTGAGGGAAGGCCCAGCTGTGGGACGGAAATAGGCTGTGTAACTTAACTAACTTAACAATTTCGACGATAATAGTCTGAAATAATTAGCTGAACAAATTATATCTAGGCAACAATAAAAACTAAATGGATGGATGGACATAAGTATAAAATTTAATAAATATATAACATAGGTACTTATTTCTTTAAAAGGCTCCTGGTACTTGTTGGATTTACTGTATCTACAGTACAATTCATTTAAGAATGGTACTGTAGGTAGCAGCAATCTTGCTTTAGGTTGAAACATAACGTTACAACGTTACACGATTTGCAAAGTACATACAGATAAAATGTACATTAAAAAAACCAGTATAAGAAATATGTGTCTGAAGTGACCTTAAAAACCACAACCTGTTCATATTAAATTAAAAAAATGAAAATATCAAATATTAAATATTAAAAAATATTAAAATAAAAATATTAAAAAGCATATTATGTAAATACAATCTAACTTTCTGTTTTAATAAATTGTTTAAAAAATTCCGAAGTCTTGTGTTAACATACATGACATATCCAAATGCCACATTCAATTTTTTATAAATCATCGAATAATCGTGGAGTCAACCAAGCTCCATTTCTCTGCTCGAGGGCGCTAGATTCTTTACCATTCTAACGATTCAACCGAATTTGAACTTGATGCAGTATGGTAAACTTTAGTTCCTTTTTTCGCCACCCGCAAAACAGAGAACTAGAATTCACTTCTACGGACGTCTCAAAAATGGACACTATTGCACCTATTGCGTATATACATTAAAATTTTGAAAATATTGCACTTTATCCACATTTTGATGTACTAAAACTGTGAACGATGAACAATTATACATATTTTAACACAAAACTGACAGTCAACACTAAAATTTTACGTACATTTCAAGTCAACTTTCCTCAACCAGCATGTTAGTTTTAAGATAGCAGTTTGCTTCATACATATTAAAAAACGATTTTACACGTACTTAATAAGATAAAACACAAAATGAGATTATAAATAAGAAGATTAATTACTCAGGCATTGTTTTAACACAATTCACCACACAATAAATATAAGTTAATACAAAATAATTACAAACAACTTCGTTGTTAGCGCGCGTCAATCACACTAATGGCTGACTCAAGGAACGGACGACATTTAAGAATGATTTAAATAAAATATACTACTAAAGTGTATAAGCTGTGGGGTTTTTATGTTAGCCTTTTTTATCCCGTACACATTGACATATGGTAGAATGAGTTAGAAATAGCGCATAATACTTTGTTTCTTCATTAAAAGAGCGGGTAAAAAATGTCTAACACTTAGACGCCCGCAGTCAACGGAGATATTTTCGTGTCCAAGTCTTGGACATCCGCAGTTGAGAGGATATTCTCACGCCCTGAATCTTGAGTTAAATTATTAAAATAATTCGCTTATTTTTTGACAGTAAATGATAACAGTAACCCAGACACCTTCAATAAATATGAAATATAGAAGGCTACAGATGGCTCTGAGGTTAAATGCTAAAGTTTATTTAATGATTTGTTTATTGAACTTTGAACTATGAACTTTTTCTTTACATTAATTACATTTTAACAAACAAAGGCCTAGTAGTAGTAGTAGTTTAACCATGACATTGGGACTTCAAACACCTCAATTAATGGTGGTATAAAGCACCCGAATCGTTAAGAATTGGAATAAGTAAAAAAAAATTAGTAAGTCGCGGTAAAATCCATAACATTGAATTTACAGATTCTCCTACCGTTCAAATGTTTTATACATAGTTTAAGCATATCACATAAATTATAGAATATCAGGTGCTTGATTTTAATCGTATGTGGACTATGAGAAAGCCTTTGATTCCGTCGAAATTTGTGCGTGCTACAGTCTCTTCAGCAGTGCCAAGTTGAATGTCGATATATCGAAGTTTTGAAGTGTTTTTACAGTAGGACCTTTCCAATTGCAGAGAGGTATAAGACAGGGTGACGTTATTTCCCCGAAATTCTTCACCGCTGCACTGGAAGACGTTTTCAAGCTACTGGACTGGAAAAGATATTAACTTCAAAGGCTAGTACATTATTCATCTTAGATTTGCCGACAATATAGTCCTTATGGCAGAATTGCTGGAGGATTTAAGCACTATGCTCAATGACCTCAATAGTGCCTCCCAACGGATAGGTCTTAAGATCAACATGGACAAAACAAAGATCATGTTTAATGTCCATGTCACACCTATGGCCGTAGTTGTTGGGAGCACTAAGCTCGAAGTTGCTTAAGAGTACGTTTACCTGGGACAAATAGTCCGCCTTGGTAAGTTCAACTTCGACCGAGAGTAAAACTCTTATTTACGGATTTTATCGCGTTTAATTACATTAATTTATTTTTATTATTATCCCGACGTTTCGGGTGCTTTACAGCGCCCATGGTCACGGGGGGGACTGAGATGTTTGACGTCCCAATGTCATAGTTAGTCCGGCTACCTTCAGTTTTTTAATATTAATCAGTTTTTTATTATCCTTGGTAGCTACCAAGGATGATCTTCAGTTTTTTATTATCCTTGGTAGCTACCAAGGATGATACGCGAGGCTATTGAAATAAAAAAACATCCAAATTTCAATAAAGAAGATGGTTGGGTGCTACCATCTGCTTGGGATCCTATAATTAACAAAATTAAACCCAAACCCAAGCATACCACTGCAAGACTTCATGATACTATAAGCTCGTTTTGCGTAAATCGGACCAAAAATTAATATTAAAAAACTGAAGGTAGCCGGACTAACTATGACATTGGGACGTCAAACATCTCAGTCCCCCCCGTGACCATGGGCGCTGTAAAGCACCCGAAACGTCGGGATAATAATAAAAATAAATTAATGTAATTAAACGCGATAAAATCCGTAAATAATAGTTTTATTCAATGTGTAGTGTTCGCGTAAATTTAAGAAATCATTATTCGACGGAGAGGTCAAATGAGGGATTCAACTCGGCTGGGTAGCGTTCGGGAAATTATGACTAATCTTCTCGTCAGGTATACCTCAAAATCTGAAAACTAAGTATTACAACCAGTGCGGGTTGCCAGTAATGACCTACGGAGCTGAAACGTGGTCCTTCAATGCTGACCGTACGAGGATGCTCAAAGTTCTGAGAATAGTTTTCTCCGAAGCTCAGCGAGCTATGGAGAAAACTACTCTCGGGGTTTCTCTGCGTGACAAACTAAGAAATGAGGATATCCCCAGTAGAACCAGTGTGACCAACATAGCCCAACAGATTAGTAAGCTGAAGTGTCAACGGGCCGACCATATAGCTCGAATAACCGACAACCGTTGGGGAAAAAAGGTTCTCGAGTGGCAGCCTCGTACTGGTAGGCGAAGTGTAGGATGACCTCCCACTAGATGGAATGACGACCTGGTAAGACATACAGGAAGTCAATGGATGCAGGTGGCTCAGGACCGTGCTTTGTGGCATACCTTGGGGGAAGCATATGTTTAGCAGTGGACTTGTGAAGGGCTGTAATGATGATGATGATGATGATGATGATGATGATTTCAATGCGGTCGTATCGGATTATCGTCCCTTTACAATATGAGAGTCAGGGAATAGAATACACTCGCTCCAAGTGTATATGTTACTGTTATCACGCTCTGCACACATATATAGTCTCTGTTAAGACTCTACGTCGTAACCTAAATTTGGTCTGAGGGACGTTATTATTACTATATATGATAAATTATTGGAAATTTTGAATAATTAGATAGATGTTATCTAAATTTAATTTTAATCCCTTTTTATAGGTACTTAAAATTATATTAAGTGTTGTGCCCTCGCGGCAACGAGTGAAGTCCTGATAAAATATGCAGGAATTAAATAGGTAGCTCAGGAGTGTGTATTGTAACATTCCAGCTGTAAATATGTGATAAACAATAATTATGATGACCATAATGGTTAAAATACACGATTTAAATATGTTTTGTGAGATTAATAACAGCATAGTGGATTTGTTTTGGTGACTTGTTTTTAACATATTATAAAGACTTAATTATAGAATTATACATTGTTTTAAAATTAAAAATTGAGCATATAATATTGTAAAGTATTTATGCATCTTAAAAACATAATATATAGGTAACTTTTAAAATAACAAACGTTTTTAATAATTAAAAACTGAATTAAAATCTAAAAGGAATAAAATAATTTAAATTGGTTGACGCGGTTAAGAATTATTAACTTAAAAATCGAGCAGATGCTTTTGCAAGTGAAGAGAATGAAGATTTTCTCATGAATCTAATCATCAGATCTTGTTCAAATTTATATGGGACCCCTTTTTTTATCAAAAAATGACCATTTGAATTCGGACAACGTGGTAAAGATTTATCGCTAAACATACATAATAAATAATTCGATTAATTCAGAACCTCCTTGTTTTTTTAAGTTGGAAATAAATTATATTTTTTTAACTTAGTATAAGCACTCAGCCCAACTGAAAGTAAGTCGTTGATGTGGTTGTGTGCCCGTAGACATCTACATCTATCCTCGATTACGAATCTATCTCGAAAACAAAGTGCAGATGCGTTGTCATCCGTGACAACTGAGGTGGAATGCCTTGTTTCCAGAAAAACGGTCTTCGGTTCTCTAAGCTCACCATATGAAACGCAGCAGCGTCAAGCTGCTATATTAAGCTAGAGAGTGCGAGAGCGTGGTACTTCCCAGGTCGAGCCAATCAAGTTACTGTACACTGTAAACTATACCACTAATATAGCTATAGAATTTCATGGATATAAATACTTTCCAATATAATCAGACAAACAAGGAAGAAAATCGCTTCTGGAGGCACGTGTACCCCTACAAGTATCTAGTTCAACATTCCAGGATATTAGTTTTCATTAGAATCCTGAATGGATAATCTCAGTAAATCTGTGCCAAAGCCGTTAAGCCAGATACGGTTTTGTATGACTTCATCGACGTTAAGAATTTTTATATAGTGAAGTTTATTTATAAGACTTGATTGATATTCAAACTAAATCATAAATTTACATTACTACTTAAGTAAGTAAGTAAGTTTCTGAGATGATAAATATGCGACTTTTTTTCTTTAAATGCCATTTTTACCCATACATAAACATGAATTCTTACATAAAACGTGTATGTGACACGTTTTACAATGTAATTTAGTTAGATAAATGATGTGACAGTGACAAATATTATTTTATCAGCCAGTATATTGATACAATTAACCATGCTTTAATAAGATTTTCTTTTAAATGTTAAGCTTCGGGCCATTAACACTTTGGCCTCTGAATACATGTTGCTGGTGAGATTGATGCTAGGTATTTTCTAGGCTATGTGTAAGTTTATACCTTGTACCCTTTTCAACTTCCATCATTAATGTTTTAATCAAGTAAATACATACATAAACACTCACGCCTGTCACCCAGAGGAGTAGGCAGAGACTACAGACTTCCATTTGGCACGATCCTGACACACATCTCTCGCCACCTTCACATCCATATACCTACGCATACATGCTCGTCAGTTAAGGGTACTCCTGATCTGGCCCGTTCTCAATAAATCGCCAGTTTGATCGAGAAATTTTCGCCTAGGACGTCCCTTTCCGACTCTGCCATTCACTTCTGCAACATAAATTTTCTTTGTCACTCTTTTCTCATTCATTCTTTCCACATGACCAAACCACCGAAGCATTCCTTTCTTAATCCTGATCACAAAATCATCTTGCAAACCACACTCTTCTCTTATTACACAATTTCTTACCCTATCGTTCAGATTCAGCCCTAACATAATCCTTAAGGACCGCATTTCTACTGCGTTGATTCTACTCTCGTGCTTCTTCTGCCACACCCAACTTTCACTACCATACGTTAAAGTAGGGACCAACACAGCATTGTAAATTGCCATACGTGCCTTTTTTGACACATTTTAACTCTTCACAATAGAGTGCAGGGCCCCATTTACTCTATTTCCTGCATTCACTCGTCGTTCTATATCCTTATCATATCTCCCATCCCTGCTAAATACGCAACCCAAATATACAAACTCATCTACTTGCTCGATCAACTCCCCTTCTATTCTTATATATATTATATATTATATATATCGTTTTACTTTCTTCCCTTTCAAAAACCATAACCTTCGTCTTACTTGCGTTCACTTTCATACCCCTTTCTTTTAATGATCTGTTCATTATTGTAACCATCATTTGCAACTCGGCCGCCGACGACGCAAGGATAACTTGATCATCGGCGTACAAAAGGCATTTGACGGTTAACTCACCCATTCTTAATCCGCTTTCTCCAACTTTAAAATTTTGCAAACAACTGTCCATAAATAGGTTGAACAGCCACGGGGAAGCCACACAGCCCTGTCTGACACCTTTATGGATGTGAAACCAGTCCGAGTAGACCCCGTAGATCCTAACACAAGCACTAGAGTCCCTATGAAGAGACTCCAATGCCTATATCAAGCCAGCGCTCAACCCAAATGAGTCCAGCGCTCGACCCAAATAAGTTAATCCAGTCTTTTTATATAAAAATACCATTGGAAAGATAGAATCTACATTTTAATTCAGAAATAGTTTTAATCAAACTATTTGTCGAAATTCAACCGTATTTCATAACATTTTTAGATTTGTAAATCAAGCAAGCTGTATTATGCGGGAACTCAGCAGCAAAACGCCTCCAAATAAAAATAAAAATAAATTAAGCAATAACTTATTAAAATCCTCTCTGAAAAGAATATTAATAACAGAGCTATAACAAAACATATTGTTTAATATTTTTGTTAATCACTTTTTATATTTGATTTATTTGATTTTTTTATTGCTGTTGTTGCTTATTTGTTAGTTTAATAATTTCTAAATATTACGAAATTGTGGTAGGTAACTTTGATATTTTATATTTTCTTTTTCTAATTAATTGTAATTAATTGTATTTGTATAGGTGATACTGCATAATAATATATAGCTTTAAGAGCGTGTACACGCCGACAAACTGATTGCATTTTGGCGAGGGAATAGTAAAAATAATGTACTTACCTTTGTACTCGTATGAATAAATAAATTGAAAAAAAACCTTCAACGGTAAATTGATATCGACGCTGGAAAGGAAAAAATACCAAGCGACACTTTGGTCGATGTTGAGTTATATACATCATTGGAATCGGATTTTTTCTCTGCATCGATTTGTCCTATTTTCGTGCTCCTACTTTGAAGTTAAAATCGCTAAGTAATTTTAAATTCGAGGATTTTATGAAGTTTTCGGCGACCAACCGATGAAAATTTTCGTCATTTTAAAAATATCACAGAAATAGCAATAATAAGACAATATTATTCCAATTCTGTGATTTTAACATACCGTATTTCTACTTAGTAAATTAATTATCCTATTTTTGGTTTATATTATTTTGGCATTCAGATTTTCCAGAACTCACGAAAAACTAACAATTTATTTGGCTATTTTTCCAACATTTTTAGCCTCTAACCTTTACCTTTACCTGTCCTAAATATTAGCTATTTATCATTAAGATATTTTTACCAGGTCTGATTAACTAAAAGATGTCGTTTAGTGATATTTTTCCTTTTTGTAATTTTGTTGCTTAGATGAAAGTGACCTGCCGTTTTCTAGTATTTTTTTGGCATTAAAATATCTCTTTTAGGAATATTGATGTAATAAAACGTCAGTTGAGTCTTTCCGGTTGATATTACACCATCGTGTAACTATGTAGGCTTTGATTTAATATTGGAGTGATCGTTAGGAACAAAAAAAAATTGAATAGTTATGTGACCGCGCGTCCCAGTGACTCGCCGCTTGGTCAAGAGAAGAGGTAATTTTTTTATTTAAGTTTTACTCATTTTTCTGTTGTAGTGATGATGTTTGAGCTACTCGTCTTTTACGAATATAAATCTATATTTACGAATCATGGATCAAAAGGAACTGCGTATTTTGAAATGAATAGACCTAGCTTTAATTAATGCAGGTATTCGTTCCAAGTATCGAGGTAAAAGATAATATACTAAGGGTTAGTTATTATTAAAGATAAAAATATTGTGAACTTTTATTTGATGATTGCACAATTTCATTTTTCTTTGTATATACCTAACCCATACAAAATGTTTCTGAACATTATAAAGTCATGTAATTTGAAAAAAAGGATTTGATTATTTTGATGTATTTCAAAGTTGCTTCTAGCCGGATTATTCCAACGTTGTTGCTGATTTTGTCACTGATGTTAAACTTCAAGGAATAGAAATCTTTTTCCATCATCTGTAGTGCAGGTCGGAGGTAGATCCCAGATTTGGTTTGATCGCACCTATAAAATTACTTCACGGCAATTAGCAGGAGCACTCAACAAGCAAAGCAATTTGGCCACGCCAAGCAGGAGTGCAACCGAGTCTGGTCTGACGCATCGATGTCACGGGATGCAAATACTAAGAAGACAAGAAGTATAATTAATAAGTATATTTCTGGTTCCAGTTCGTTCAAAAAAGTCAGTGCTCAGTACGCAAAGCAGTACTCCCCGTGCGTCAACAAGTCGCGAGATGGAGTTCCTCATATTATGCTGAAGACATGTGCTCCGGAGTGGGCACCGGTTTTAATGCTTCCTCTCCGGTACTCCTATTAGGCGTAAGCGTAGTTCCGAATTCATGAGCGACAGCTTTGTTGTACCTGATACCTAAAAATAGCTACATTTCAGAACTGTTTGTAGTTAACAAGTCTATTAGTTGATTTATACCTCCTTGTACTCCAAAACCATGGAAACTATTGTAACTATCAATATTGTTTTCGATGAAGTCATTCAGCTGGTGATCGTCTACTGTGCATGACTCCAAGATGATGGATGCATTAGAGTCCTAGAGGAAGACCTTGGCTGTTAGTTTGGACATATTGAATGCCTTCGATCGGGTTTGGCACAAAACACTTCTTTCGAAGCTTTGTTCGTATGGGCTACCCAAAAAATGTGCTCTTGAAGATCGGAGCATAGGTGTCCACAAAACTGCGTGCTAACACCTCCGCTGTTTATTTTTCAGATCAATTATTTGTTGAAAACCAGTAACATTCATTAATATACCGATGAAAGCAAAGGTGATATATTTACATCTGCTGTACCAATATTTCCAGGGAACATGTTCTCGAGTACCAGAACGAACTTGTGTCTGAAGTCGAGTCATTGTTAAATAAAGTCTCGGATTAGACTCTGAAGACACAGGTCTGGGTACTGGCGCGCTGATAAGAACTCCTTTGTCTTTGTCTCCACAATTTCATGGCTTCTTCATTCACGGCGTCGACTTATCGAATGACGTACATTTCAACGGTCAATTGGAAGGGAAGGCTAAATTGGCTTCTATAAAGCTTGGCATCCTCAACAGAGAAGAAAAGTATTTAATTCGGGCAGATAGCTTGTAAATTTAAAAGACGCTGGTTCAAACTCACATGGAATATGGATATACGCACATTGTGACAAAATTCACATACTATCTGCACCTTTTGGACGCTTGGTGGTCTACCACTGTGGGAAGAAAACTCATAGTTAACTAGGAGTTCCCTTCCTCGCTACAACTTATTTGTGAAATCATCCATCAGGTCAGCCGTATGCTCGTTTGCTCTCTCTTCTATGTATTAAAAAAAAGTTTATAGTTTGGTAAATAATTTTAAAGTGATTAGCGTTACAATGTACTTGCGAATTCCTTTTTATTTTTATAAAACCGAAGATCTCTGACGATAGTTGTAACTTGTGTAGGTACTTTTAATTTTATGATGAAAGGCGGTTTTCTTTCGTAAACCTGATTTTTAATCACGAAAGCTTATAAGTTTTTTTTTAAACAAAAACAAATACTGACGTTTCGTTTTTTTTTAAACTTAAAATCCTCATTGTATTATTAGGGCAAGATCTTATTTTAATTTGTCTTCTGTTAAAATAATATCCCAGATAGAAATTAATCAATCATGAAGTGATAAGTAACTCTTGCCCGATCATGGAAATATTTTTATTATGTAAGTGTTTTATCCAAGCTCAAATTCTTCAAAATTATCTCTTTATAATTTTTTCATCATTTTATCAAGATTCGGTCGTCTTTTGGTCGATTTTTCCCGTTCGCGATTTTTATTTTATTTTTTTTACTGAGCGCCACTAACTTCGGAATTTTTAGCAAAACGGAAATTTACACTAGGTAATGAAGATTCCAAACAGCTTTTTAATTATATAATAATCAGTCTGATCGGATAAACAGTACAATTTATACGATTTTTTTTTCAAATTTTCGAACTTTAATCACCTCTCCTATAAAGTTGCCTATATATCGCTTGATAATTTTTTCCTTTCCACCGTCGATATATAAAACACAAATATCTAATATTACGCACAAAATATAAAACAAACGTTTTCTTTTATTTTTTATTTTTCTTTTGCTTAAAACGTTGTGATTATATTCTTTTTGATACTTTCTCTGAGACATAGGTAGTGTGAACGTCAATAAACGACGTTTGCCTAAGCGACATTTATGTGTTTGACACTGATAGTATGACTTTAAACAATATTATATCATAGACTTAGTACGGTAATAGACAACCTTAGAGTGCAAGAGAGAAGGAAATTCCTTATGTAATATAGCAACATAGAAACGGAAAGCAAATCTCATGACTCTGTAACCGTTTTTGAGTGACAGGTCGGCAACATGAAATATGCTCCTGGATATTTTGTATGTTTTATAGTATAATAGTGGCTATTTTTAGTAAGTATTTGTTTTCCGCAATAGTAACCTGGTTTTTAAGTAACTGTGGTATCAACGCGTACGCGTCTATTTTTGATAAAAAATTATGTTATGTACTGTTTAAAATATACAATATTTTAAATTATATTGTTACATTAGATATTTTGCAAAGATAAAAGTAACGTTGTTGATAATTTGCATGTTTTTTTACAGATTTTTTTTACGCTGGGGATTGACTCTACTATATGAAAATTAATGTCGATATATAAATTTTATCGTGAATGTTTATTATGAATAGTCAAATGAATAGAAAATTTGAAATAAACTGAAAATTGTAACCTTGCCCACACAACAAGAAGAGGAAGGAAAATAAATATTCGATTGGCCCTCTAAAAACGTTATTTTATTTTACGTTTGTCAAAGAGATTCCCTCTGAGTTATTTAGTTAGAAAAAAATCATTAAGGTTAATTGGGCGCGTTGGCTGAAATCCAAACAAGAAATCAATTATTTGCAGCAAACATTTTATTGACAAGTATACATTAAAAAGCAGAATAAAAAAAATTTTGTTAAAAGGAGTTAGGTACATTATTTCTACCAGAAATTTTATTATTGTTATAGTAAGACTTCGAAAGTTTAACTTTTAAAACTTTAGATAAATATAGAATTGTACTTTTATACATTATAAAACTGTAGTAAAGTAAAGGTATAAATTCTTGTGATTATCCTATTTAAGACATTATAAACCCAACTAGGTATCTATCTATTTATCAACGAAAAACTTCCCGCATCTCACGATCGCACTAGTTCAACATTTATAGCATCGCGCTATTTTCCCATTTGGGTTGAGTGGAGCTTCGGATTGAATTCTGAAGTCACAGTGACAAAACTTTTAACGTAGTTAGGCATAGATATTTAGTTAATGATTTCTTATATTTACGCGAACACTACACATTAAAATAATACTAGTTTTTACGGAATTTATCGCGTATATTTAACTTTTTAAATACCCGACATTTCGAGAGCTTTACAGCGCCCATGGTCACGGGAAGGACTTCACAGTCCACCACCAGACAGTCCTTCCCGTGACCATGGGCGCTGTAAAGCTCACGAGACGTCGGGTATTTAAAAAGTTAAATATACGCGATAAATTCCGTAAAAACTAGTATTATTTCAATAGATGTTTAGTGCTGTTAGATAGTAGTATTAGCTATATTACTATTAGCTCGCGGTTCAGTGTACTAGGATAGTATAAATTCCATATTATTTGCACAACGCTCGATGCCTGGTTCATCCTTGATGCCCAACGATATTGTGCCGAGGGCTTGATAGCATGGTTCATTTTCTACAGCGTTATTCGTGCAGAAGAGGAACTCGTGTATAAGTAACAACTGAGTGGTTCAATAGATCTGCGTGATAAAGCTGCAGTTGCAATAAAGAGTGCATCTCTATCCTCAAACACTTGTTGCACTTTAGTATCTCCTGCGTATTTGACTGGTTTCTGTTACGATCATTATGTTTTAAAAAGAATCAGTCAGCTAAAATTATTATAAATTTATTATTATTTATCTCATCCCTACAAATCAAATATTAAAACAAACTTATACAGTGTATTTAATTATTAAATGTTTTCAATTATTAAGAGTAATACTCGTTTCCACGTTTTTCATTTCGCTAGCAAAACTTTTCAAAATATAAAAATTATAAATAGGTATATACTTAATTATTTATCAACGTACTTATATTTGATAAATATTATTTGAAAAAGGAATTCCGGAGAAGTTATTAAATTTATATAATTTTTATAAATATTTTACTATTACTTTGAAAAATTGTTGGGGTCGACTCACCTATTCAGAGATTATTGGAATTTTGTACATTTTGAATTAAAATCCAACAAAAGACAGTTAGGTGCAGCTTATTCCCGGTAACATGTTATTTGATTTTTTAGTTATTTTAAAATAGTATCATGGTAAAAACTCTGTTAATTTTTAAAGTTATTAGTTTCATACATTAAACTGTTTTTTTTAGTCTTTCTACCGCTTTCTTAACAATCATTTTCGACAATCCTTGGAAGTAAAATAGAGTAAAATAACAAATCAAACTTTCTCACGCATTTTTCGTTTATGAAACTATCAGTGTGCATTTCAGAAAACATTCCTGACGAACTCAAAAGCGCGGCAGCTCCATCAGCATCCTAAACCCATTATTATTCTGGTCACGCAACGCGCTGTTCACCCGCTGGGTATAGTTAACCCATAGGTTGCCCGTGTAAAAATACTGGCAGTAGGTTTTGAAAATAGCAATCTTAACCTGCCTACTACAACGAGTAAACCTTTGGGCTACCATGTTACATCGGATGGACAGTGCCCTGCGTTCCCGCTCGATATCCATATTTTCACGCAGTCCTTCAGCGACCCAGTAACCCAGATACTTAATATGTGAGACACGCTTTAGAGGTAAGTTGTTGAGTGTGAAAGTAGTCACACTTAGTCTCGATTTGACTCCTGCCTTGAACACCATGAATTCGCCCTTTTTCACATTGTATCGGAGTCCATGGAACACTGCATATGCTTCACATACTTTTGCATGCATGGCACCAATGGAAGGGCTGAGCAGCACCATGTCGTCTGCGTGACTTATAATGTTGATACATACACCACCAATATGACAGCCTACATTTTTTCCGCTCAACTCCTCGATCAGGTCATAAATGTACATGTTGAAGAACCAAGGAGATATAACCACCTTGCCTCACCCCACATTCAAGTCTATATACATCAGAATACGAGCTCGCCCATCTAACACAGTTGGTCAGCCGCTCATACCACGATCGTAGCACTGCACTAACTCGTGCGGTAAATCAGTCGCATTTTGAAGTATTTTTCATATCTCATATGACACCAAATCGAGGGCCTTGGACAAGTCAAGAAAACTGGCAAAAACTGGAGTGCTTCTATCAGTGTAGTATTTGATAGTTTGCTTGAGACACAAGATAGCACTTTCGGTGGACAGACCTGGTTGAAAATTAAATTTCGCATCATTAAATTTTAAATAACCACTTAAGTGTCGATCAAGCAAACTGTCCAGCACCTTTGCCACCACAGTAACCAGTGAGATTGGTCTGTCAAGTCCGATGGATCCCCCGACTTGTTTTTAATAACAGGCACTACAGTGGTTCGCATAAGGTCATCAGGAAGGTAAGCGTGGCTGAGACAGAGGTTATATACAAATATAAGACCCTTGATAGATGAATTCCTGCTCACTGCAGATGTTCTGTGCTGAGGTGGTCGTGACCAGACGATTCACCTCCACAGAAGAGCTACGCCACCGTACTGCCTCCCACGAAGCAACCCAGCTGAGGTGTCCACAGCGGACATACCTGTGTAGGCGAAATCATCATCGATTCCAGGAACGAAATATCATGAGGCAGGAGCTATGTCTCCTGCAACGCCACCACGTCCGCTGTGCGACATATTCTTTTCACACAGTGTAATGATCTAATTACATTCTTGCAATTGAATAAGGGTGCGTTGTTGCTGTTTAAAACTTAAGAATTTTAATATGCATTAATTTTAAAACAATGCGCATAGTAATTGGTTTTAAAATACTCTTTGATGCCGTTATCATATGATAAAATTGTTTGCTTCTGTTTCAAACATTAAGAGAGATAAGAGATTGACACTACTAACCAAAACTGAGAGTAGTAGTGCCTCTCACTAATTATGGGGTTCCACTTATACCTTTAACTATACAGGTAGAATTAGTATTTATTCGTAGTTCTTATTTGTGACAACAGCGTGTGGTTACTTAATGTTTTTGTAAGCCAAGGTCCATAAGACATAGTACTATCACGTCTGTTCCTCTCCAGTCTGCTACCAATATTTTAGCAATATAATTGATAGAATCAGGCGTTACTTTGCGAAAATCCATTATAATAAATATATTAATAGTTATTTTGCAACCATCCCCAAAATTAAATAAAATGATGTGTCTTCCCTAGTTTGAAGAGCACCTACCGTCCTCCCTCAATTGCGTTCACTAATCCCGTAACTACCAATCCCAGCAACACCACTGTACTATACACACACCACCGATGATAATACGACACGTGTTTCGCCTCTACACGAGGCATCTTCAACATCACCTGAAGATGATATCTTATATCTTTATTTTAGCAATAGGCAAGTTTTCGGTTTTCAAAGAAGCCTCTAATGGTTTTGAAGATAGTGTGCATAACTATACACGCTCCTGTGAAAGTTCCGAGGTGTCAGTCGAACAATCCGTCGGATGATTTTCAGCAGAGGCCTTTGAAAGCGTATAAATCTCAGGATTAGTTGAAGAATCAATAAACTTAGATTTACGATTAGTAAATTTATCAAATTTACTAATCAAAAAATTTACTTATCAGGAGCCGTGGTGGCTCAGATGGTTAGCGCTCGCTGTAAATTTCACAATACGCGAGCAAACCGGGTTCGATCCCCGCCGGCACCAATGAAATTGTTAATTGCAATTTTAAGTGCTGTTTTACCACGTGCTCGGCGGTGAAGGAAAACATCGTGAGGAAACCTGCATATCTGAGAAATAAGAAAAAAAATTATTTCGAAGACATGTGAAGTTCGCCAACACGCATTGGGGCAGCGCGGCGGACTATTCATTGCCCTAAAACCTTCTCAGAAATGAGAGGAGGCCTGTGCCCAGCAGTGGGACGTATATAGGCTGCAACTTTAACTTTTAAATTTATCAAAATAAAGCAGGGTATGACGTCGCTGGCATCAAGTACGACAAGTTGAATCAGACTTATAATTTAAAATAACATGTTTTCTACTAAGACAATTACCACAAACTTTATTATAATAAAATCTTTCCATCGGTGACTTTTTAAAATATTGTTACATTTATAAAGGTGCGTTGTGATATATAACACAATTAGATGCGGTTGATATATATGTTCGCGATACGTAGGTTCTCATGACGAAACATTGTTATAAGCCGGTAACCAGGTTTTCAGACCTACTATGCAAAGTGCGATATATAAAGATTTTATTTCTTTTTTAACTGTGTCCGAATCTAACAGCTTAAGGCCAATATCGACAAAAATAAAATCAGCTAAATCTTTTATCTTAAGACCTTTAAGATCAGCTATGATTGCAGTGTATTTATCTATGACATGCTCCAAATTTGCGTAGCCTGAAGTAAAAGGTATTAGGAGTAATAATTGCTTTAAATAACTTACAGCTAAATCGCGTTAATCGTAGTATTTTTAGATGAGAGCATCCCATACCTATTTATAATTTTTGGCAGCTGGCACAAACACAGCTGCAAAGGATTTAGCCTTTCTAGTTAAATTATTTAATAAAAAATGAATGCCTTCTGAATCATTCAGCGACGGATTATCCTGATTTACTTCTTTAAATAGATGAAATTAAAAGAAATGAAAATTCTTGAATGTTCCCACTAAATGTGGGAGGCTCAATATGTGTTAGCTTCAAAGAGTTTGTACATTTGCGCGGTCAGGGTCAGGACTACTCGAAGAATCGTCATCCAACGTAACTTAAATGTGCTTGGTTATACAGTACAAATCACCAAAAGTAGTGATGGATTGGTGATTTACTTCATAATTTTCATCGAATTCTAAATGTATTAATATCGTACACTGACGTGTAATTTTCATGTCTCAGCTAAGCTATAACTCGCCCTCGTGCCAAGAAAGTGGTCTGAACCGTGGCCCTATCAATATTTACTATTAACAAAATGATTGTATGCGAGAATATATTTCGGCGCGCTCGATTTCCTTTATTTTAATTTTACTTTCTTATTGCTTCTCTTATTTTGAAATTATTGATTTAATTGATTTAGGACATCACGACTTATAAACGGTTCTAACGTAAAATAAATAAAGCAATAATTAATTAAATGCGGAAACTTAGGAAGACAATGCGGAACATTTACTGCTGACATATTTGCGAATTATAAGCCGTAATGGGCTACGGCTATGCTTAAAACAAAAACCAACATAAATAAACCATGTTGTTAAAAATGATTTTTGTATAATATAGCCTTAACAAATTTATAACATTATACTCTAGAACACAACGTAATAATGAACAAATCAAAATATATAACTAATTATTTTCTTAGCAACAGTAAGTAGCAGTTTCGGAATAGATAGTCTCTGCCCACTCCATAAAATGGACAGGGCGTGATTTAAATGCGATTCAATTATTAATGTTTAATAAATTATGCAGTTGTATAAAAACATAAACAAGTTCTTGTTGTTCAATAACCATGAAAAAAGCGGTTTATTTAAGAATATTAAAGAAACAATATCTGCTAATCCGTTTGGGTAATCTGGCATTAAATTCACAATAATTATGCGGGACTAAAAATAAAACATAGGTAACTAGTCTCTGTTTGCCTATAAAGGTGACTAGTGTGGGTGAGTTATTTAACTAAATTACTATTATAACTGTTTACCCCTTTAAATATGCGGTGTGAATATAATATAAAACATTAGAAGTTGGTAATTAATATACATAATAGCTTATATGGTATAGACTGTTGAAGTTGGACTTTTATTACGAAATAATAACTTACTATTAAAAAAATATTTACAAACTTAGTACGATGCGTCCTAATTTACCAATAAAAACATACATATAGATAAGTTCGTGAGCTACGTGGCATTGTTGAACAAAAACTTAACAATGTACCTTCAACAAAAAAATACATGGAATATTCTAGTTATTTTTCGTATTATAAAAACTGCGAAAGTAGTTAGAATAAAATATGTTTTGAACAGCAATTCAATACAATAATAATAAATGTAACCGTTTGATAATTTAACTCAAGATTAAGTTTCCGTACTTCAAACAGATGCAATGCCGTGATGCCGGCCCTATCGGCAAGCTTTCTGGAAAGCTCTTGCATGCAGTATCACACAGTCTAACACATCATGTAACATGATTAAAACTGCTTTTACGGATTTTATCGCGTTTATTTTTACTTTTTATTTTTAATTCCCGACGTTTCGGGCGCTTTCCAGCACCCATGGTCACGGGGGACTGAGATGACTGACGTCCCGATGTCATTGTTAAACCCGGAGTACCTTCAGCTTTTTTAATTATTGTTTATGGTTTCATTACATCATGTAACAGTTCTGTAAGCTATTATAGCTTTTGAAGTGCGTATCCCTCCCGTAAAATGCGACTCGAACCAGTAGTTAAGCGTCATGCAGTGCGCTCGCTGTATGGCTTGAGCAATATGCGGATTTAGTGATGATACTACTATAACTATATATCTCTCACTGCTGGGCACAGGCCTCCCCTCGTTTCTGAGAGGGTTTTAGAGCAAGGAAGTGTCCACCGCGCTGCCCCATTGCGTGTTGGCGAACTTCACATGTCTTGGAAATATTTTTTTTCTCCTATTCCTCAGACATACAGGTTTCCTCACGATGTTTTCCTTCACCGCCGAGCACGTGGTAAATCAGCACTTAAATTGCAATTAACAATTTCATTGGTGCCGGCGCGGATCGAACCCGGGTTACTCGCGTTCTGTTATATTTACAGCGAGCGTTAACCATCTGAGCTCCCACGGTTCTCTACACTCACCATACGAATCACAGCAGACTTAAGCTGCTATTTTATAAACGACTTAATTATATAAATTTTTTATATCCCAGAGTTACCTATCATAATTTCGTCTTACACGGATCGAAATGGGGTGATGCAAGCGCGACCCACCGTTTACCAACGCAAATACCATTGGTAAAAGTGCGCATGCTAGTTGATCTTAAAAATAGATAATACATTTTTCATTTTACGTGCAGATAATTACAAATCTACAATGTGTATTATTCTTAATAAAACTTTTAAAAAATTACTAAGTTTTTAATCATTACTAATTAAATTGCAAATAATTTTACTCCATTTTTATGTAATGAAAACTTGATGTAGAAGAAAATATAGAGTTAAAGCATAATATATTGCGGTGTTAAGAACGACTTAAAATTGAGCTATGTAAGCTTTGAATGAGTAACCAGCTCAACGTGAAGATAAACGACTAAAAAAGACTATTCACAATGTTAACTAACGCTTCGTAAAACAGTTTCAGAGGTACCGTGTTTTGAAATCAATGGAACCCATATATTCTCTCGCCTTTATTTCTTTTGAAAGGAAAGAGACGCAAACGAGTTGCTTTTATTTGTAAAATAGACGGAAGTCATGTTTCTTTATTTTATATAAAGTAACATGTTATATAAAAGTAAAGTAAAGTTACAGCCTATATACGTCCCACTGCTGGGCACAGGCCTCCCCTCATTTCTGAGAGGGTTTTAGGGCAAGGAAGTGTCCGCCGCGCTGCCCCAATGCGTGTTGGCGAACTTCACATGTTTTTGAAATATTTTTTTTATTCCTCAGATATGCAGGTTTCCTCACGATGTTTTCTTTCACCGCCGAGCACGTGGTTAATCAGAACTTAAAATTGCAATAAACAATTTCATTGGTGTAGGCGGGGATCGAACCCGGTTTGCTCGCGTACTGTGAAATTTACAACGAGCGCTAACCATCCGAGCTACTACGGCTCTTACTTACTCTTTTAACTTGTTTTGTAAGAGTTTAATTTTATAAAATAAGGGCAATAAATGAGCACACACGTAAGAGGATGCTGTGACTCATATGACATCCTACATATATCCTTTATTAAGAATCAAAACACAGATGCGTTGTACTGCCCCTGTCGAACCGTATGATAATGATGATAAATAATGATGACGATAACAGTAAATATCGGTTAAAAATATCGGTTCAATCATCGTCATTGTCATCATCGGACCGAAAAGACCACAGTTCTACACGAACCTCTCTCACTGACAGGATTTGCCTTAATCATCACGCTTGTCAGTCGAATTAACCATTGCTGTGCCCAACGTCTGGAATTTTTGCCGTAATGTATTTTAAGCCTGAGTTAAGCAGATTATTATGCCACAGCTATTAGATGTTTTCAACTTATTCTATAAAAAAGTAAAGTTACAGTCTATTTACGTTCCACTGCTGGGCACAGGCCTCTCCTCATTTCTTTTAATTAACTTTAAATTAAAGGGTTTTAGGGCAACGAAGTGTCCGCCGCGCAGCCCCTGTGCGTGTTGGCAAACTTCACATGTCTTCGAAATATTTTTTTTCTCTTATTTCTCAGACATGCAGGTTTCCTCGCGATGTTTTCCTTCACCGCCGAGCACGTGGTAAATCAGCACTTAAAATTGCAATAAACAATTTCATTGGTGCCGGCGGGGATCGAACCCGAGTTACTCGCGTTCTGTTATATTTACAGCGAGCGTTAACCATCTGAGCTATCACGGCTCTACATGTTATATATTATTGTGCAAATATAATCACAAGTACGTTATCATTTTGTGAGTTATAGATTTTTAACTTAAAGTTTAAACGGCAATCGCTTAACTATGATGGAATGAATATGGCATGAGCATTAATCATAGTACATTGTTTTAAAGTCAACACTTAATGTAAAAATTTATAATCAAATACTAATACAATATTTATTTATTCAATATTAATAAGAGACTTAGCATTCGCTATAAATTTCAGAGTACGAGAGCTATCTGGATTCAATCCCCGCCGGCACCAAAAAAATTTTTAATTGCAATATTAATTGTTAATTTACCACGTGTTCAGTGGTGAAAGAAAACAACATAGGTAAATATGCATGTCTGGGAAGTAAAAAAAATGTCATTTCTATGAAATCTGAAATCCGATCACATGCATTAAGGCAACGCAACGAACACTTCATTGGCCTAAAACCCTCTCAAAAGTGAGAGGAAGGCAGTGCACATCAGTGGGACTTATATGGATTGCAACTCTAACGTTAACTTTTTAACGAGTAATAAAAACAACTTTATTCCGATTATTCGCTTTTTTTCAAATAATTTGTACCTATCTGCAATTTTTACGCTTCAATTTTCCTTGTAAATGTATAATTAAGATAGTTTATAATAAGTTAGGCTGTACATAAGTTATTAAGGATTTTAACGCGTTTACAAGTAGTAACATATTTTAACTTATTTCCTTATTTTAACTTTCCGACGTTTCGAGTACTTTACAGCACCCATGGTCACGGGGAGGACTGAGATGTTCAACGTTCAGATGCCATAGTTAACCGCGGTTATCACAGATTAAAATTATTAATTTTTGTTCCGATCTACACAGCATGAAATTATAGTGTCTTGAAGTCTTGCAGTTGTATGCTTGGGATGGAATTTAATTTTATTAAGTATAGGATCCCAAGCAGATGGTAGCGCCTAGCTATCTTTTCTCTCGAAATTAAGATATTTTTTTTGATTTCAATAGTTTCGCGAATCATCCTTGGAAGGAATCGGTGTTCTTTAGCAAGGATTTGGTCTATCAAATCTGATCTAGTAACGGGGGCTTTCCTGTATGTTGTCGCAGACTGTAGACTTCCCGGAGCGTTGATTCTTCACATCAGCTATACATGTCTTAACGCGAATTTTAATTGATCTTTTAGTTAGTCCTATGTAAGAGAAGCCACATAAAATCAAGCTTGTACACTCTTGCATCTTGTAGATTGATCGTAACTTAAAAAGTTAAAATAAGTTATTACATGCGATAAAATCCTTGAGTATAGTTTTATTCAATGTGTAGTAGTATTATGTACATAATGTTATATTGTGCTGCCGCAACTGGCCAGATAAATATCGCTTTCTACTTCTTTTTCTTTTCTTCTTCATGCGTTAAACATCTGAAGACTAATGTGTTTCGAATTGGGAAAAAATTGAGCCTTGTAGGTTTTACTATTTTTATTGGTATCACTCTTCGTGTGAAACTTCAGAAGGCTAATATATTTTAAATTTCCAATCAGGTAGCAACGAACCAGTTATATACAAAATATATGATTAAGCGACAATAAAGGATCAGAAGAAACCAAAAAAAAAACAAACAGAATATGGAATGGGAATCCTCTAACAAAATAAAAGTACTAAAGATGCAATCGAAGTGTATGAAAATCTCCCACTATGAGGATATACGATCTGGTATGATATGCAGAAAGTTGATGGATACGGGTGCCTCAGGACCATGCATTGTGGTATTACTTTAGGGAGGCCTTTGTATAGCAGTAGACTTGTGAAGGACTGTATTTGAAACGAACAATTTTATTACTATTTCTAAAAGTTAAAACAAATGCTTAGTATTAAAAGAAACTTTCTTATTTTACGACGCCAAAATTCCTTTCTCAACAAGATTTTTTTAATCTAATACTATCTCAAAAGGAAATTTGTCTCAAATTATAAGTTTATACAAAAATAACAAGACAAGCTAATTATTATCGTACTTAATGTATTGTGGTTAGTCTATTTTATTTTTGTACGAATAAAAGGGAAATCCTATTTTAAAATGTGATTTTATCTTCTACAGAAACTTAGTTCAGTAAATTTGCATATGACTACGTAATTTTCCTTCTAAAACCAGGAACATTTATAATTTCGTTCGTTGAATTTGTGTGGTGTGCGTTCATTAAAGACCATTGTATACAAAGACTCTTTCACGCGCAGTCGACGCGCGTTTTACAAACGTGCTTCAACAGTGCTGTAAACTGCTTATATAGCAGCTTCTACTTTCTCGAGTGAATGCGTAAATTATTCTAGTTTTATTACACGCTCTGAAGTCTAAAGGGTTTGATAGATTTTATCATGTGAGGTGTCGTTGGATTATTTTTAAATTCCTGCTTTTAAAATTAATAATTTTCAAAAGTAGCAAGTCCGAAGTGTCCGTTGACACTTCGAGCTGATTAGATTTTCAAGTCAATCGGTCGAGCCGCTTCAAAGATTTTCAAAAAATAAAAATAAAAAAAAATATTAATGGTTTTACTAAATTACTCTAAAAATGATTCATTAATTAACTCCAGACTTTACTTTTTTGTACATAAAACTGCGTCGAATTCCGCCACGGAATTCAAAGTCAAAGGACGCGTTCAAAAATTATTGCCTTTTTTATAAGTAATCGTTTTTGTTTTCAGATAACTTTTAAATTCTTTGATCCACTGACTCAAGACCTTACAAACAATTTTTGTACTCTAAAAACTGCATCAAATGCTGCCAACCAAGTCAAAATCGAAAAAAAATATAGGTCTATAAATATCTCAAATAATAGTTTCGAGTTCGAAAATTAAACAGATGTTTGAGCGTTGCGCTCGAAAATAATCGGGAAGTTCCAGGGATAGCCTGCAGGGTCAACTATTTTTCAGATTTTTGGTTGTGGAAGTGACGTAGCGTATAATATTTAAATAGAATGTATGTATGTAAAATAGCATGACATAAATAAAATATATTTTGATATTATAACAATATGCCACGATTTTGACACAAATTATTTTCAACAAAAACGCACAAGTAATATGTTGTTTTGAGAGACTATTGAGTGTGCTCAAATCTTACTTTTAAACATTTATAATATTGTTTTAAATTTAAGGTTTTGTTTAATAAATAATTTTACTTATTTTTGATGTTAATTTTATTTTTTTAATTCTTCATATGAAATTTGTAAATGACCTACTAGTTATTTAACTTGTTAACAGATTATACACCATGAGGTGTCAAATAAATTCTGGAGCGAGGGTACCCTCCGCCACCTCTTAGACAATTACAGTAAAAGCTCCTTATTCACATATCCTATATTCGCGTTTTCACTATTTGAGGATTAAAAAAATGCAACCGAGATCCTACATTAGCGGCTAAAGATTTCTTTATTCGCGGATCTAATCAGTACATTGGCACATACATATAAAAAGGATTCAAATAGGTATTCAACCCAATATCTTTTGTAAAAAAGTAAAATAGACCTTATTACCACTATGCCTAATGTGCGTTATTAAATGATATTTTCTGTATTGGTTCAGCCTTTAACATAAGCCGCCTTGTCGGTGTTTTTGAGAATGTAGGCAGACTGAATGGAAGCAACCTTGTTACTTAATGCATAAAGTATATTTTTAAATGCTGCCACATATCAGACGTTCCGTCCTTTAGTAAGTCGCTTTGCGTGTTTTATTGTTCCATTTCCATTCGTAATAATAATTGAGATCGAGTAACTAGTCTCTACCGCTGTCTTCCTTAATTATAATGTCGACTAAAAACAATGAAAAACGAGTTTCAACAAGCACTGGAAATGTGACATTTAATTTGAAAAATCTTAAGGAAGGTTTAGGAATGGCAAATGAGCTTTGTGATTTCCTGATGAATATTGATTCGTCTATGGAACGACGTCTTATTTTTAAGAGGCAAATTGTTAATGCCAATGCTGAATATCAGTCTGAATTGAAGGAGCTCTTAAAACTGCCAAGCAAGAAAAATTACAAAATTCTTAAAACCATTGCATAAGCCTGAAGATAATAATTAACCCTTTAATCCAAATAAAATTCCCAAGCAGTTGCATGCGCCTGGCAAATCCCGAATGGTCGCATGTGACCGCACCAACCCACAGCACTTAAAACCATTAAAACTTATATTAAGAGACTAACTTTCTATGTATAATTAGTCTCTAAATATATGTCATTATAAAATATATACATAATTCTCTATCCTTTGGTCTAAACAAAAGTAAGGTTTACTTCATTACAAAAAGATTCTATTGTAATTTGTTAACAAAAAAAAAATTACCAAGCGGATGTCGGCAGCGTGAAAATCACAATTATTTCTATATATTACTCGAAATTATTTACGGAAAAAATAAATTATATTCACACCAAAACTTTCATAACAATTCTATTATAATAAAACACTAGAAAAATCCAAAAATCAACAAAACAAAATCCAAATGAAAATGGCGTGCGCAATGAACGTATAATTTAAATTAAAATCCATAGACTAACTGTTTTTTTTATTCCACTTGAGGATAGAAAATTTTATATTGATTCTCTAATGCCAAACTTCTTCCTATTAAAAGAGTCTCTTAATATAAGTTTTTATGGGTTAAAGTGCGGTGGGTGCGGTCATATTTGACCGCTTGAATTTTGACAGAAGCGTTCAAATTTGGACGCTTGCTGTTTGAGAGGTTAAGTTCAAGAGGTTATGTTCAAAAACTTCCTTTTAATTGATTTTTTTAATATATGTGTTTTTTATTTTGTCACCTAGGAACGTATCCCCTATAATTACATATAAAATACCATTTCATATTCACAGTTTCTGTATTCGCGGCATATTTACGGAACATATTCCCCGCGAATAAAGAGCTTTTACTCTATAAAACACTTCGTAGAAGGCGATATTTTATTCCACCATCAATGAAGTTAAGAGAAACTTAGGTGCTATTCGACTATAATGATTTATAAATGATGTACTAATTAGCATAATTTTCTGCACTTTCTGAATTGCGCAATTGTATTAAACGTTAGGCTTAGCATATGATATAACTTTGTGGCCATTGGTGTGTGTGTTACACTTGAAGTACTCCTATTATTAATTTATTGTCTTGTATTACAATAATGTATAATTGCTTTTTGTCCCTATAAAAAGAGCTGTAAGTTTTTCAAGTAAAATAAAATATGAGCTGAATTTTCGTTACTATACGTTCGTGACAACGCGCGACTGGATTGGTGAATAAATAACTAGATATACACACCGTGGCATTACTATGTCTTATTTTAATTGCACCACAACGCTTTCAAGTGAGAATTTAAAGATCCTGTGCGTAAAGGCTCTGAGGTATTCATAAATCCGCGAATGTGATGAACACATGTTGTAAATATTTCGTTTTACGATATTATATTTGTTTTCAAAATTTTAATAAAATTGAGTTATAATTATTGTTATTGAAATATTCATTAATTACGAATGAAAATGTCCCTTTCCTGCCTAGGAGTCAACCTACGTAGGTACCACCCACTTACTTATTCCTACCGCCTAACTGAAGTGCAAGTTTGTATGCTAAATAGCCTTTATAAAAATACAATGAAGGAAAATTATGCCCAGAAGTTGTTATTTATGGGCTGTTGATAGAGAGGATATAATACTATGAAATTATAATTTATTCTGCCATGTACCTATGACACTATAATATCTTCTTAAACCTTTATTATTATAATTGCTATGGAATTAGATCGCGTGCCATTTTTCTTCATCATAATCGCACACCATTTACAATAATCATTTTAATTGACAATGAAATATGATGTGTAAATTTCTGGAGCCATGTGGTGCCGGTGTTAGAGAATCAGCCTATTTCATTATGTGGGTTTCGTAGCAGGTGACTATAGATAAGACCAGAAAAATATTATATATCGATAGATGGTACTACAAAAATCTAGTTTATACTAGTACAGACCGGCGATGACCAATAGCGCCAGAAGTGTTACATGTCCAGTACTGCAACAATTATTCCGCCTGCCAAGCATTGAGTTATACAACACTAGAGGAGCAAGCCACATTACCGCGCGTCGAAAAAAGTGTAACCACTATCAAAACGCGATAACGTAGCTTTGAAACTAATAACAATTTTAAATAAACATATTATATCTATCTCACTTACACAAGTTGAGAAAAAATATCGTCGCTAAGATTAGATAAAGATAGACACACAAACGTGCAATGGCGGGTTGGTGTGGCTTACTATATGAAATTTTACCTAAAATACGCAATGGAAATGAGTTTTTTTTAAGCTGCAGTTAATTGTTTTTATATTAAAAAAGTATATTTTATTTTAAAATCTTTGTTGCGTCCCCTTAGAAAAAAAGGATACAAAGCTCATCAGATGAATAGAAGTAAACAGAATAATGAAATAAAACATATTTTTATAAGTATTTTTATTGTACTAATAAATCAAACAGTATAAAAGAGGTAATAAAATATAATTAATATAAAATTTATATGAAATTATAACTAATATATAATTATTAATATAAAACAAGTAGGTCATAAAATATATTTAATAGATAATTCATAAATAAACTAAAATGCGAATAATTAATTATTTTGTATGAAATGAAATGTAATGAAATTAAGTTAAAACGTGGTTTTTATTATAATTTCCAAAATATTTAAAATCAAAGGTAAGAAATTAACTTACTCCATAAATTATATAGTCTCCCATTAATGTAGGATAACCACAAATGCGGAAAAGTGGCAACATTTTACCTAAATGGCAATATTCGATAATTTTATATAATTATTTGAGGTTTTTTACGTTTATATGAAAACATGAACTAAAAATTATGTGTTGAGAGTGATTCCGCTTGATTTGTTTCGTTTGTGTGACCTTGAATAGCATTCTTTTACTACGCGTTTATCCATTTTTTGTCGCGGCTCAACTCTGTCGGCGTCACATTAAACACTGAACTAACGTAAGCTAGGCATATTGGCTGTGGCCATATGTGCAGTGGCACCGCTTTGGCGCGGTTATTACTGATCTAGTGTTATATATAAATCAATGCTGCCAAGCGTGGCGGTTAAAACACAGCTGCACTACTACGCTAGAGGCTCACAACCAGCAGCAGACGTCATGAACTTTGAAATAGTAATGATGGACGCTCTAAATCTAGTATACAACTAATAAACGTTCTACCTTAGTGCACAGATTACTTCTTTCATGTAATTTGGCCTTCAATAAACGCGCTGAGCAGGTGAGTTAGCAGAAGCGATACCTTCACATTTGCAAATCTTTCCAGTACTTTGTTATTTTGTTCGAGAAAAGTTTCTCTTTTTTAGGTATTTTAATATAGTACACCACTCTTTTTTAAATTTTATGTATTTGAAATATATATTTACTCTGTATTCATTCCATAATATATATATATTACATATCATTACATATCATTACAGTAGTTTTTCAGTGTCTAACTAATTAAAAATTCAGTTGTATAACAAGAAAAGTTTTAAACTTTTCTGGTTATACAACTGAATTTTCAAATGGGTGTGATCTCGAGCTTACCACTACTCTTTTCTATCTTTCCTAAATTTACAATACACAAACAAATATAAATAACTGTAATTTTATTTGTTAATAGCTTCCTCACCCTTTCGGAAATGACAGAAGGCATTTGCCCAGCAGTGGGACGTATGTAGGCTATATCTTTAACTTTTTGAATCTTAATCAATAATCCATTATTTAAATTAGGATAATATTTGGCTTTGTTTGCTTATATCGCTGATCATAAACTACGGCGATATTCAATGGCAATGGAGATGTTTTTGTTTTAAGCAACTGATTGAGTTCCTAAATCCTTACTCCTTGTTATTTTCACGGGAGAGCGACCGGGTGGATTCCATTAATGTCTGCTAACGACCGGACGCACTTCGGATTGGGGTTTAAAAGGGTTGAGTGGTTTTGTACAATCGTTCTGATAAAAGGGGATGAATGTTAAAGCTTTTAGCGATTTAAAAGATGTCCTGTCCGTTTAGATTAATTTTAGCGCCTAAGAACTAATAATAATCTCAAACGTATCTTTACACACATTTTAAAACTAGTTATTTAAGAACAATGTTGATTGTAAGATATCTGCTAAATTGTCATTGACTGGATCGTTAGTCGAGTGTTGTAGTATAGTGACTCGGATTATAAGTTCCCGGGTTCAAAACCCGGGTAGGACAAAAAAAATCAGTCATTGAATTTTTCCAATAAGAAATTCAATCCGTGGGTAGTACCTTCGGCATTAGTTTCCTCATGGTCATTGTCGGCCCCGTGACCCAAGCCCGCCCATAAGAATCATCTTCCTTCGCCGCTGACTTCTCCATAGTCTGCGGCTTCATCAGCAACATTAACTTTGCTGAATTATACTCCTTGGATCGAAAACTCCACGAATCAACCACCCCTCTGGACAAAACCAACGCCACGATTGAACACATAGGCCTAATTGACGCAATCTAGTATTTCCAGTGCAATTAAACAAATAACTTAAAACTCATAATGGCAGTACAACCGATAGGTAGAGTAAAACCACGCTCTCTGACCATCGCATTTTTAATGCAAAGAGGCTAAGGGACCAAAAGACGAGGTCACACTCTTCCTGCACAACCACGATGTAGACGTTATGCTAGTGAAAAAGACCTTCTTGAAGTCTAGCCATCGCGATACCAAGATCACAAACTACATCTCAATCTCAAAAGTACGCATTCTTCCTGGAACTCGCTGACAAATACATTTAAAATACGTTTCTTTAAATCAAAGAAATGTTACAGGTTTTTAAAATCGAATAAATAGAGATTATACGTATATTATAACATTAATGGAAGAATTGAAATCGTAGCTTAAGAAATAAGTAAAGCATAGTTCGTGAAAGTCCTATGTGTGCTACTCATCAAAATCAATGGAATAGCGCTGAAATTTTAATTTACTATGTAATCGTGGTAAAAAATCATAGTGCGCAAACCAAAATTTTAAAAAATGAAAGTAATTGAGTTCATTAACATGCAGTAGGGCAGCTCCATGAATTCTTCCCCGTTCCAAAGAAGCCCTCCCACCGAAATATAATGATGCCTGTGCTCGTGGATCAGATAATATGGACAATTAATGAGAAGGGATTAATTTACATAAAAAAAAAACACAAAATGAGGAAAGTTTTCAGAGAATTTTATAAATATAATTATTTATACATATTAAATATGTAATAGTATAGTTAGTTGCTTGTTTTGCTTAATTTATTAGTAACTGAAAGCAAAATATATTACTTTTTTTCATTTGAAGACTGATGTAACTGTTTTAAAAAAGTATAACGTAGATCGTTGGCGTAGATACAAATTATTACAAAAGTATCAAGACATTTTAACTTCTCAAACCCCAAGCGGTTGCATGCGACCGTGGCCATATTACGTCAAATCCCTGGCGGTCTCATGAGACCGCACACACCCACAGCACTTTAACCCATAAAAACTTATATTTGCAGACTACTGTTCTATGAAGAAATTTGGCATTATAGGCTCAATGTGAAATTTTCTACAATCTAATGCAATAAAAGGTAGTTAGTTTATGATTTTTATTTATAATCTACGTTTATTTCGTACGCCTATTTCGTGTGACGTGTTTTGTGTCAATTTTCGGATATTTTTCCAATGTTTTATTAATGTTTTTTATAGTGTTTTATTACAAAATTGTTGTAAAAGTTTTCAGCACTTGTTAAGAAGACATGTCTACAAGAAAGAAAAACGCCTTTTAGCATTGTATTTCCGCAACACCTTCTATCGATGTCACTGATTAGTGATTAAGTATGGTATTTTTCCGCCTATAATATAAGATGGAATTACCTTAATGTTTATATGATAAAATATATTTGTTGTTTCTACTTTTAAAGAACAGGTATATCGTACGAAAATCATTTCAAATAAATGTACTACGATTTCTGAAATTAGATTGAAGTGCACTTAATGACCCTACGCAACCATCGAACATACTTGTACCAACATTTAAAATTATAATTAAAACTTTTGATAGAACGATCCAAATTTAAAAAAAAAGTTAAATGTTACTTCATGATTGGCAAAGCGATTTCCTTGATGATTATTTTGAAAAAATTAAATTGGTATTTCCGACGTGATACGTTCATAAACATGAAGAGAGATAATTAATAAAATGATAGGAATGTATTTATTGACTTGTTTTAGTCTCCATCAACCATTTTTTTCAAAATATCTAAATCTAATATGTGAAGCGTATTCATTTAATGCATGTATATTATTTAGTTTCTTCTAACTATTCCTCAAAATGAAACAAAATAATTTTATAATACAATAAATTTACATTTAAATTGTAAAAACAAATTTTATGTGGTTGAGCCACACAGCAGCTATTATAGCCAGCGGGGAAGGACCACGTTCTCCTCACAGAATACCAGCGTAAAGTAGCAGCTTAATGCAGCTGTGTTTCGTATGGTGAGTGTAGAGAAACGGAGACCCGTTTTACTGAAATCGAGGCATTCTATTTTAGTTCTCAACGGTGACAAAGCATCTGCAATTTAATTTTTAAGTGAGGTTAAATGTATCTATCACCGTCGTCATGATCGTCTATGAGCCTCAAAATTCACTTACTATCAGGTAGACTGTGTGCTCGTTTGTCACCCTTATCCTATAAAAAAGGTAATATGTTATATTGTTTGTTGCAGTTACATCAAAAATATGAAAATAAATTTTAAATACTTGAAGTTACATAGCATTACCAAACTTATATTTTATTATGGATGTAGCATAAATCTTCTACTTCAACATCAACCTGTAAAAGTTCATCGCTGTACATTCACTTGTTCGGATTGCTTTGACCTCTCTTGTTCGAAGGAGGACTAGTCTTATTCGTTACGCCTGATAAGGGAATCAGCAATCGCACTATTTCTTTACGTGTTAGAGCCACGCTGAAGTTGTATTATGGTTGAAGCATCAATTTGTCAGTGAGCGTAAAATAGTAGCATAATGCCTTGTAATATGGTGTTTCGTTTTACGAGTGTAGCGAACTGGAGACGCTTTTTATTGGAAACAAGGCATTTCGTCGTGGTCCTCAAGAGTGACAACGCATATGTGTTTTGATTCTTGATAAATGTAGATATCTATGTCCACAGTATTCGTTTACCATCAGGTGAACTGAGTGCTCGTTTGGCACCCTTATTCTATAAAAAAAAACTTTAGCAGTAGTGCCCCCTGTATACATTGTGTGACAAAAGCTCTGTGTCGATTAAACAAATACAGTTATTATGTATTATGAAATCCATACTAAATCTAAGTATAATTTGTCGGAAAAATAGCAGCTGAATTTGAAAGAAAGAAAGAAAAGATCGTGAGAGTATTATTATGTTAATTTAGAGAACTACAGAACCAAATTCCATATTATTTGACTACATTTTTCTTGTAAGTTGTCAGATGAAGTTTCCATAAATGTGCGTCAATATAAATAATTATTACGAACCCGATTAACAAAAATCCTTAATTGTGCTAAGTCATATACTAAATTAATTTATCGACAACGTTTCTTGTTTCCCTATTGGCACATCAATAGAGGTGTCTATGGAGTAGAAAAATGGCAACAACTTTGTAAAGGATAGAAGCTGAAAATAAGATAGCTATCTTATTCTGAACTATGTTAAACGTCATATGTATAAAGACTTTAGCTATAAGAATTTTGTTTCTATTTTAGGACTCTATGCTAGTAATTACTCTGAAGAATTATTTTGTCAAAATTTGTAATTTGTTTATTGATTAGCGTTATGTTTTCATCGCATTTGAATATCTTTCAAATCATGTATACGTTAAAAATTTGAGTAATTAGGGAATATAAGTAACTTCGTGGCAGCAACGCGGCTCAAGCAGCAGGCAATATAAACGACGCTTATGGAGCAAATACTACATACAAACTCACCCACTGTTATTGGCTTGATCCATTTTGGTTCTGAAAATTTTTAACTGATAAATGAACCCTGCTTTCGCCCGAAAACTATGGTCAACAATGGCGAATAAAAGCGATTGTGGATGTTGATCATACTCAATATATCGCTGAATTAGCAACTTCTTTCTTTAAATTGGCAAGGTAAAAAGCTTGACAAACGGGTCTCTCACGAACTCAATAATTGCCAGTGCAAAATACGTGTAAAGACGTGCAATGAACTGCTCAACAGGCACAAAAATGAAGGAATTTTCAATTGCGTTGTTAACTGCGAAAAAAATGGATTATGTTTGAAAATCGCTAGCGCTCAGCAAGTTGTTTGGATCATGGTTCAGGACCTAAATAATGCCCTAAACGAAAACATACCCCTAAAAAAGTGATGGTAGTTGTTTGGTGTGATTCTTCACCGCTTCTTAACAAACGGTATGAGCATTACAGCAAATGTATAATGTGAAGAACTGAACACAATGAAACTTGCACGTCTCCAACCAGCTTTGGTCAATCGCTCGGCGTCGCTGCTCCTGCAATACAAGATGCGACCTCATACCATAACAAACGATCTCTAAGTTACGAGAGCTGGAGTTGGAATCTAAACGTCATCCCAAATGCTCACCAAACGTTGTGCCTACAGACCTCGTCTTTTTCCAGAAATAGGATAACTTTTTGACAGGAAAAAATTCAATAACCGAGAGGCCGTACCAAATGCCTTCGAAGAATTTGTTGCCTCCGGTCCAGCTGTTTTTTTTATTTAAGAAGGGCATCGGGCATCAATAAACTGCCACTGCGTTGGCAAAGATGCATTGATTGCATAGGAGGTTTAATATAAATAAATAAAAAAAAATAAAAAATATAGAAAAAAATACGCTGACTTATTAATTATATGGTAATATTATCACTTTGCTACCATATTGTGAGTTATAAGACTGATGACTCTATTTACTGGAAAGAGACACTTCACGGGTTAGATGTTGATGTCTATAAGTTACGCTATCATAATAAAAGCTACATGCTCATTTACTTTACGTGTACCCTTGGTGTGTTGCAGAAAAATCTTTTATGTTTTCTTAAGCTTATGTCAGTGACGCTCATGATTTCGATTTAAGTATATATATTTCTATCTTTATTTATTTCTTAGTGGATATTTGTACACCGCCACTGTACGATAGGGCAATTTATATATGTACTTATTTTTCTTTTCATTTCGAACCACGATCGTTTTTGTGCATGCTAAGATTTATCAAATTTACACGTATTATTGAAAATACCCAGGGGAAACATTTGACGAAATGAAACTAAAACAAAGTTATGAATATTCGCCCGCGTAGCGTTAGCACGTTTAAGCTTGGCGAGTGTCAATCGCTCCGGAGCATGCGCCGTTTTACCTTTAACGCGGGCTTGCGTGCGGACTTCAGTAATTGGCCGTACGCCGTCTGGTCGGAACACATTTCCAGCCGGTCGCTATCGTTTTCCCGCCCGGACCATATACGAGCGCGTGAGACCTGTCAATTCTTTACGGATAGTGGTGAATATTAGGACACTTGTTTATTAATAACGGTATAAAAACTTTCCGTTTTGTTTGAATTTCATGCGTAAATATTACAGTAAATGAGTACAATGTTTTAATAAAAATAGTTACAAAGTTTTTCTATAAATATTTAAGTTTTTCAAGTAACAAAACATTATTGGAATTAAGTGTGTTGTGAACTGATTGATGTGTTGGATTAACTATTTTAGGTGAGAATGAATAAACTGACTATTTCAGAACATACATATTTTGTTTAGTTATTATGTTTCTAACTATGTAGTATGAAGTATATTCCCAACTGTTGGATGTATGTCGGTTGCAACTTTAATTTTTAAAGTATATAGTAGAAATGAGATATTTTTTTCAAACGAGCAAACGTTTTAGGATTTATTTTATTGCAGTTTTCTTAAAGACGGTTCCTAACCATAATATTTCCTATAATTTATATTTTTATTATTTTATAAAACCTTATTCTGATTCAACATATAAAGGTGAAATTATATTGGTAGTTTAAATTTAAATAACACCTAAGATTTCTTCTCAAAATAGTAAAAAAGTTTAAAATGTTTTAACTACAAATAATATTATTTTTATATCAAATTTAGGGTCTCAAAACGGGAGACTAAAATATTTAATTTGAAAAAATCATGGCTTGTGAGTAAGACGTCTGTCGTTAATGCTATTACATTATTAAATTGTATTATTTTTTTTTTTACTTTCAACCAATGGAAAAGAAAACTTCTCGACTGGTAGCCTCATTCCCGTTTGCGCAGCTTGAGTGACGACATGACGAGTCATTATGTTTAGGTCCCAAGATTCGTCTCTCAGGATTATGGCCGACACACACGGTCAGTTAAATTGATCAGTCGTAGCCAAAATGATTTCCCCACTCACAGTCTTCAAACTATAACTTAAGATTTTATACATACGGTCGGTGTGTACGTCATTTCAATTGATCAATTTTAAGTGACCGTGCGCCCAGAAAAATCCGTAGGTTGCCGACGGTTAAAAATTTCGCGTCGAGATTTCACACTCATAATCAGTTTTTGGGTGTACGTCAGTTCAACTGATCAGTTTAAATGAAATGGCTATTAAATATTTACATTTGTGGTAGCTATTAAGGAAGACCGCAGTGAACCTGGGATAAATCGAGGTTGATTTCATATGCAAAGTTTCAACCGACCTTAATATTATTATTTACTACTTACATTTTTCTATACGAATAGACATAAGAATTGAAAACAAATTTTAGCACTTTCTCTAATACCTATTCATTTAATTTCATATAATAATACAATGTGACAAAATGTTTAATAAATACTTGCACCTATAAAAGAACTTCAAAATAAACGCTGTCTGTGGAATTTTGAGCGGGTATAATTATTTGTTGCTCGTTAGCGCTTGATTTATAAAATAATAGGACATTTTACGGGCATTCGACGGGGAGTTGGGGTGACGTAATAATTTCGTTTCCAAATTTTAACCATAAATACACATGATGTTGTGCTTATTATACATCGAATGAAATTTTGTTGTCCACATAATGTAAAAAAAATAATGTAATATAACCCATAACCATTTATGCATTACAGCCTATGATAATACCACTGCTAAGCATAAGCCATAGAATGCCTCATACGGGGATTTTTACAAAGTTCCTACGCAGGACAGGTGGTTTAAAAACCGTAGCTTTTTAACTACTGTTATCAGGAATATGCTATCGTCTGTATCACTTTCCCTCTGTCGTCTTTTGAGACACTTGCAGGATGATATGAGGTATATATTACGGTTGTACCACGAATTAGTCGGCTCGACCCGGGAAGCACCACGCTCTCACAGAATACCAACGTAAAATAGCAACTTAATACTGCTGTGTTTCGTATGGTGAGTGTAGAGATCCGGAGACCTTTTTTTACAGGAAACGAGGCATTCCATCTAAGTCCTCAGGGGTGACAACGCATTTGCGTTTTGATTCTCAATTGAGGATAAACGTAGATATATGGGCCACAGCATCCACTTACCATCAGCAGGGTTGTGTGCTCGATTGTCACCCCCACTAGTTACTTACATGACAACGCGAGTTCTGAGTTTTTGGGCCAATATCTAGCACATGAATTAAGAGATGCTATAAAAAGGACATGTTTTTCTCTATGTTCTGACAGGCTTCTCCAATTTTAGTCCGTATAAAATCTCACGTGAGGCGATTGTCAAGGTAGTTAGGAAGAGCTATAATCATAACTAACTTGGTTTTAAAGTTTAAGTGAGGTACGAGCTTGTTGTAATCTAATAGTAAACCAATATATCCAATGCACGCTATCTCCAATCTGTGATAACTTCAGATGAATTATCATTCAAAAGGACTTTTGAATTTGGAAGTCGCCATTGTTATGCGGCAGGAATAGCAAATAGGGCGATATCTACACTGTTAAGTTTTTTTTATATAAGAAGTAAGAGTGATAAACCAGTAAAAAGTCTGTATGTGATATGTAATGCTCTGGCTAATAGATTTCTAAATAATATTTATTGTATTGTCGGATGTCATCACCGTATGAAACCTGAAAATTATGGTTCTGTTTTACCCTGATTTAATTAGTTTAATTTAATTGAAAAGATTATTTTATTTTATTGTAACACTATGTTAATTTTGTTAGTTACGAGTTTATACCTCTTCAATGTTCTATTGCAATGCCTGTAAAAGGTTACCAAATTAACTAAATTAAAAAATTATAATTTTCATTTATAATATGACCTTACTTACACTTAACGAGCAATATTCTTGAATATATGTTGAGACGACACATTCGTGCTACAGTCATAATACTCTGCAGCATATCTCAAGCTATCATGCTCATGGCTCATATAAAAGATTCCAATAAACTGAAATCATTGAGAAATTTTTAGTTATTTCTCTACACGAAAAATAGACAAAGTACCTATTATATAGTTGCTAAAATTACCAGAAGTAATTGCTTAACCAACTTCAAATGCATTACCACTTACTACCAAGTGCTTACTTAGAACAGTAAAAAAATATAATAAAAAATATCTGGCATTATTTAATAGATGGTTGTGAAAATAGGTCCAATTTTAGAAGTAAACCTCTATTCTTGACTTAGATGAGACTAAATTTATTAATTTTAGGTACCTAGATTTTTATCACAATGCTATTTCTAATCCCAAACTAAATATTATGTTTTACTCCTGAAAATAGCTTTATTAAATTAATAGCTTTACTGAAAAGGGCTTACATAAAATGGTTGATGTTGACAATTTCACTAAATATTAGACTGTTATAAAAATACTTAATATTTTTGGACCTTGACTTTTCATACTTAAAATTTAACCACCACACAAAACTGTTTCTTTTTTTTCTGTAATAGGAATATGCACGGAAAAATGATATTTTCGCTTATGATTTAAAGAGTTTTGGGCTACATCGTCCTTGCAACCATTACGTTGTCTTTCAGTCAACTTTAATGGGTGATGGCTAAGAGTTAGGCCTGTAGTCACTTTGAAATACCAAGCAGTTTAAAAACATCGTAGTTGATTTAAAAGATTAATTAATTAAATTTTAAATTGTTTATATATTAACTGAACCATCACGTAAGGTTTTAGAAAAATACTGCGGGTATATGTTTTACATAAAATCTTAAACATCAGCGATAATTTTGTTTCGTATAGAGATTGTTTTACATTTAAGACGCTAATTTGGGGACATTACTGAATATTGTATAGCTGATTGAACGTAAATTTACAGTACTTGGAAACACATTTACTTTTGACCTTGCGGAACACGGCGGTCGCAAAGGCTCCGCCCCGCATTGTATGACTGCGTGCGTGTCCGTAAGCGTTTGTGACACGCAAACTGACTGCACGACACGTAACGAACGTACTTTGGATTCGTAAATTATTTTCAACCTTCTTTTTTGCCTCGTCAACTGAAATAAACCATGCATTTTCAACGGAAAGCCTTATAAACGTATACTGTATTGTAATTTGAAACGTTTATTTAATCATCGATGCTTTTCATATTTGTGACGTTTTAATATTATATTATTTTAGTTTAGGTGAACTTCACCTAAACTAAAATAATATAATATTAAAACGTGCAGTGGCGGTGTAAGAATACCTACTCCTTCATATCATCCCGTGGGTGTCGTAAGAGGTTACAGAGGGCAACTAAACCGGAGATGGGCAACATCGTCTTCCTAATATCAACTAAAAATAAATAACTGCGGTTAACGTCCATGTAACAACCATGGTAATAATATCCCCCCATGAGACAATATATGGGGAGTGTGGGGAGAGTGTAACGGCAACGGTAATAAATTATGTATCTAATATTTGTACTCGATAAACTTCCTAGCTACGACTTCATACGAGCAAACATCTATGAAAATATGTCTATGAATCCTACTAATATATACAAATACAACTCTGTTGTCTGTGTATGGGATTTGATTATCGTCATTATCATCATCAGCCCGAAAAGACCACAGTTCTACATGAACCTCTCATCATTAATCATCACGCTTGACAGTCGAATTTACCATTGCTGTGCCCTAAACAATTTTTGATACAAGTGTTCATTTCCATTCAGAGTATTTTAAGCCTGAGTTAAGCAGATTATTTTGCCACAGCTATTAAATATTTTCGACTTATTCTGTATGCGTTTAATTTCATAAGATAAGTGCGACAAATGAGAGCACACGTAAGAGGATGCTGTGACCCATACGACATCCTACATATATGCGTTGTACTACCCTGGTCGAGCCGTAAAAATAATTATGATGATGACAGTAAATATCGGTTATACATAAAACGAATTTAAACGTTTGGTTTCTGTATGTATGATTTGGTGTGTGTACCCTATGGAGATCTCCTACTAACTAATAATCAAACAAAGAATTCTACATGCCTAACTGGTGGAATCAAGAAAATAGGTTTTTTCTGGATTCTGATTCAATATAATTTTGCGTAAACTGTCATTCTATTCTATATGACCATAATATTATATCTTTTTATCTATATGTCTTTGAGAATACGCTAGCGTCAACAAATTTTAATCAAATAAGGAATAAATTGTCAGCATGTCACTATAGAAACTCATAGATATATATTAATCTTAGTAAAGTAAAGTACCAGCATATTAACGTCTTACTGGTAGGTTCAGGGCTGTTACACTAATTTTTGAATGTTAGGGGTAAGGGAATGTACACGCCAATACGTATTTGCGGACTTCTCACATCTTATCAATACTCTTTAAAAATTTTCATTCCTGCAAGTTTCCCTTTACTGTTTAGCACGTGTTAAATCAGCACTTAAAATTGAAATAAATGTATTATATTCTCGAATTTATATTCGTGCCGGCAGGAATGGAATCCAAATGCTCACGTAATGTGTTTACAGTGGAGGCTTCAGTTCTTAGCTACCACGCCTCTATTCTTACAAATACGCTCTATTATTTCACATAGCTCTATTATTACTAATATTTTATAGAAAACATTAGAGGAATCAAAAAATATTTCTAAAAAAAATTTTATTAACTTACTTTCATGTATGTATGTTGAGATCGAATTTAGTAATTGATTTAAGACCAACAGAACTTTAAATTCACTAATACCAACAGAAACTTAAATGTTTGGATATAGCTCAATTATTACGATATATATATATATATATATATATATATATATATATATATATATATATATATATATATATATATATATATATATATAATGACAATATTAGATATAAAAACGTGGTAAAAATAAAATAAAACAAGAGTAAGTTTTTTTTTTTGAAAATGAAGTTATACAAATATGCTTTGAATACCACAAACAGTTCTTAATTGCGTTTGATATAATATTGTAACTTAAGTCATGTAATTAGTATTTGTTCCAACAGAGTAGCAATCTATATTCTTTACATAAGCATTCAAAGAATGCTGTATATATTATTTATCGGAAATAAAGTTACTCATCGTCATATCAATGGAACTTTTATAAAATTATATACACTGCTACAGTAAAATTTGCAATGCTAAATTGAAAGTCAACAGTCGCTTTAGATATATATTAAAGTGAAAGTAGTGTTGTATCACCCTTGACTTGGAAAGCAAGTAGCCATTGGTTAAAAGCCTTATATATCTATTAAGAAGAATTTAATCGTGTCAGATTGCCGCCCAATCAGAGTAATGAAATAAACAGGGCATCTATATTTGCTCATTCGCACGTGCACTGTATATCCTATTTGATGGAGATGGCATCTCTTCGTTAAGACTGGCCGATGTGACCAAACTTCGGTCTGGGGGACATGACACAACGAATGCTGTCAGGCGATAAGAAATCAATAACAAGATGAAAATATTTTCAATTTAAATACACAATAAATATGGTTAGGAACTGAAAACTTATCGTCGTGATGTGTTCATAATTTCCATTCAACTATTGTCATTAACCACTCACCCAAAGTATTTTAAACCTAAATGGATAGTGGATATGTGAATTATCATAATATAAGTAGTATACATACAAAAAATATAAATTAAACCGAATTTTTTATAAAAATAAATAGAAAAACATATGTTCATATATTCGTTAATTAATCATGATTACTGACACTCATTATTTGTCAACATAAAATACTATCAAAAATAAATTTAAACTGATATCTCTGTATATACAGGATAGTAATACTTTCCAGAAGTAGGTTTGGTTTTTAGCCTATAAATTCCATAGTCAAACATAGGCCCTCCAACAGTTTGACTAATAGTGAGAGTATTGCCATATTTATTACATTTTGTTTGAGTTATCTGGAAGATGCTGCTGCTTATCTTCTACGCTGAAGTTTCTCTCTGTCGCTTTCTACGTAACACACGGATGATAGTGGATCGTGGATATTACGGCGGATTTGATAAACCACAAATCTTCGCAAAAAATCACTGAATCCTACCAAAGATGAATCGCGACGCTATCGAAATTTAAAAAAATAAATTAAATATACGCGATAAATTCCGTAAAAAATAGTATTATTTCAATGTGTAGTGTTCGCGTAAATATAAGAAATCATTATTAAAAAAATAATTTCAATAATCAAGGTGATTGGGTGAATTTATCTGCTCGGAATCTCACAATTAATGAAATTAAATCCAAACGCAAGCAAATTACTGCAGAGTTCAAGCCAATGTAAGCTCCTTTTGCGCAGATCGCAACTAGAGTTAATATTTAAATGTTAATTGAACCCAGGTTAACAACGACTTCGGGACATCAAAAACTCCACTCCTGACGAGATCATGGGTGCTCTAAAGTGCACAAAATGTAAGTTATTAAAAAGTTATAACTATACGCGATTAAATCCGTAAAGTTAGTTTTACTTTTAAATACTTCCTTTTTGATAAGCACTTGTGCATATGTGGAAAATAATTAACTGTTAAATACTGTATTGTATGCAATACACATTTAAACAAAAATTTTAACAAAGCTTTTTGCGCATGAAGTCTCTAGGACCCTACAAATTAAGAACGGAATCACGAGCTGTTTTTAATTATATGTAGGCTGTACAAGTTTAAACTTGTATGGGCTAAATATAATAAACCTTTATATGCCTACTACTAGAAAAAGTCTCTCAAAATGACCAAAAATATCCTAATTAAAATTATTTTATTCAAAGTAAACTCTCTAAGTACCACATTTAAAAATTATGTTTACCATCTAGGCTACGGGCACCACACTCCCTTTCATAAATACACCACTATTATTGTAAAAAATCCAACACAAATAACATGCTGGTGTAGTCGCTCTCCTTTTTTCCTATAGTGGTTTTATAAAAAAAAGCAAGCGGCTACATCATGAGTTCCGAGTTTGAATCTCAAAAATCAGAAAATTCTTGATTTGTGGTAAACTACGCCATGTTACTTACACTAAGTACTACGAAAATTTAAATCCAAAATAGTTGAAAGCGACTTTTAAATACATTTTTAAAATAAAAAAAAATCTGCGCTATCGCTTCATCAACTTTTTACTGGGGGAGACCTTGTGAAAATCAAAATAAAAATATTAAGGGCGAACTAAATGCCTACTGGCACGCTCTACCAATAAAACCAGTGTTGCGAGAATTATTTGTATAGTAAATTAAAAAAATGTTTTCTAGATGGCAGGACTCGCTTTTTGCCTAAGATTTCGTCTGAGTAGGAACCAATTATCACTCTCTTCGGCACTAGCGCCATCTAGTGTCGGGGACCAGAGCGAGGAGGGCTTCCTAGAAAATGTCCATCTTCAACTTTTGACCAACAGCGCCATCTAGTATCATAACATAACATAACATAAACACTCACACCTGTCACCCAGAGGGGTAGGCAGAGACTACAGACTTCCATTTAGCACGATCCTGACATACCTTTCTCGCCTCTTCCACATTCATATACCTACGCATACATGCTCGTCGGTTAAGGGTACTCTTAATTTGGCCCATTTTTAGTATATCGCCAATTTGGTCGACAAACTTCCGCCTAGGACGTCCCTTTCCGACTCTTCCATTCACTTCTGCAACATATATTTGCTTTGTCAGTCTTTCCGCATTCATTCTTTCTACATGACCAAACCACCGAAGCATTCCTTTCTTAATCCTGGTCACCGCATCATCTTGCAAACCACACTCTTCTTTTATCACACAGTTTCTCACCCTGTCACTCAGATTCAGCCCTAACATACTCCTTAGCGACCGCATTTCTACCGCATTTATTCTACTCTCGTGCTTCTTCTGCCACACCCAACTTTCACTACCATACGTTAAAGTAGGGACTAATACAGCACTGTGAATTGACATACGTGCCTTTTTTGACACATTCTGACTTTTTACAATAGAGTGTAGAGCCCCATTTACTTTATTTCCTGCATTCACTCGTCGTTCAATGTCCTTATCATATCTCCCATCCCTGCTGAATACACATCCCAAATCTAGTATCAAACACAAGAATTACGCTTTCTAGAAGCCCCACACTCGAACTTTCTGCGTCTGGTCGGTCGGCGCCCGTATTTACTCAAATATGCTGAATGTTTCGGTGTAAAAGATATATTTAAAGCCGCTGCATTGCATGCATTGGCGAGACGGGCGAAGCTTCGGAGCGAAATAAAGTGAATCAGTGTGATTAATTACTAGTGTCTTTTAAGTTTTAATTGGTGTTCGGGAAATAAAGTATTAATTTTGGTAATTCAATCGGCAGTTTTATTGTCACGAATCCTAAGCTCGTAACACTATTTTTACCACCAAATAGTGGTGCTTGCATAGCTATGTATCTGATCTGTAGGGTATAAGGATGTGATGGTGATGGTGTGATGGCGGATGTAAAACATTAAATCATAGTTCTTAGAGACGTTAACGTATCCTTAACACTCTTTGTTTGAAATCGGCTACTTTTATTTATGAAATGCAATGACTATTTACCATCAGGTGGACTATAAGTTCGATCTTTATGTAAGTTTGATAAAAACATGTAAAAAATTTTTTCAATGAATCCATTGTTATCGTTTTATACGTGGTAAAGCCACGCTGCAGCTATATTAATGTTATAGCATGAATGGGTTGGCTCGACCGGGGAAAGACCACGCTCTTGTAGAATACTGGCGTAAAATAGCATTATAATGCTTTGTATAGTGTTTCGTATCATGAGTTTAGAGATCCGGAGACCAATTTTTCCGGAAACGAGGCATTCCATCTTAGTTTTAGTCCTTGTCCTTGGCCCATTCCTGTTCGTAGTATAACCATAAAATATACATATAACCATATTTAAAGACTTGCCTTATCATGTAGGAGTCAATCACGACATAGTATTATTTGCTGATGATACCTCTTTAATTTTCAAACTCAATCTGAGAATCTTAATAATCTAGCTCTATCGAAACTAGTACATTGGTTTAACACTAATAATTTGCTCTAAATAGCATCAAGACAAAATGTATTAAATTTACAATACCTAATGTTAAACATTCAATTACCAATGTGCTCTTAAATGGAGAGTCTTGTGGATACCACTGTTTTTCTTGGTATTACTATTGACGCGAAGCTTCAAAGGGGCCTCCATATAACTAAACTAGCAGGCAGACGTAGTTCTGCAGCATATTCTGTAAGAAAGATTAGAAGTCTAACCAATGTTGAGACAACTAGATTAGTTTATTTTAGTTACTTTCATAGCGTAATGACTTATGGAATCTTACTATGGGGTAATGCGACTGACATTGAAGTCACATTTGTTCTGCAAAACAGAGCCGAACGGGCTATTTACAACTTAAATTGCTAAGAGTCCCTTAGAGAAAAATTTAAGGAAACAAACATTAAGTTAGGCATCACAATATAGTATAAAAATGTAATGTATGTGTATAAAAACATGTTCGTACTTACAAAGATGTTCGTACTTTAAACAGTAGGAACAAATATAAGCTTGTAATATCAGTTACTAGACTCCACAGAATTAGCAATTCATTTATGAGGCAATGTATACGCTTTTACAAGAAAATCTCAGAATATTAACGAAATTTTTCATTAAACAAGTTTAAATGTTTATTACAGAAAAGTTGTACAAAAAGGGTTATTATAATATAAATGAATACATAAGTGAAAATAACCCCTGGGAATAAGGTGATCGCCACCATGCTGGTTCTATAAAAATTCATTCAAAAATTATAACAAAATAAACTTATTGTAAATTTAAATACGATTAAAAAATTCCCGCTGGGATTCATGCTGGTTTTTCCCAGGACAGAGGATTTTTTGCGAACCAGTGGTAAATTAAAAAATGACTTTAATAAGTATTATTTGATAATCTATGTTGAAGAAAATCATTCATTTCATTTTAGTCTTCAGGGGAGACAAAACATTTGCGTTTTGAATCTTAATCGAGATAAAAATGTAGATGTCTATGGGCCACAGCATTTACTTTCCATCAGATGGACTGTGTGCTCGTTGTCACCCTTATTCTATAAAAAAATGAAATCATTGTGCTGCCATTACGGGGTAATAATTAAAGAGAGAATTCCTTCACATTCGAGACTATTCAAAAGTAATGTAGCTTTAATACGGTTTCATAAAGGGTCTAGCACGAAAAAAATTTCTAGGAAGTAACACAAATAATACCATTTGAATTTAATAAATAATTTATATTTAAATTATATTATTAGTTATTTAAATTACTCGTATACTATAATTTAATTTTCATTATCAACACCCTTTGATTTTATTTGTATGCTTAGAAATAACTTGCGCTCTCATCGTTAATCCACGTTAACACGTTATCTGGGACCTTTTCAAGAACTTAGTAGAAAAGCGAACCATATTTAAAAACCAATTAGCTCTTTTGTATTAAAACGCATGCTTATTAAGAAATTTGGCTATTCTTCTAAAATAAGTCTTTATAATGATTTCTTAAATTTACGCGAACACTACACATTGAATAAAACTAAATTTACCGATTTTTTCGCGTTTATTTCACTACTTTTACTTATTATTAATTCCCGACCTTTAGGGTGCTTTACAGCAACCATGGTCACGGGGGGGGGGACTGAGATGTTTGACATCTCAATGTCATTGTTAGCCCGGCTACCTTCATTTTTGAATATTAATTTTTGGTCCGATTTACGCAAAACGAACTTACAGTATCTTGAAGTCGACGTCGAAAGGTCGGGAATTAAAAATAAGTAAAAATAGTGAAATAAACGCGATAAAATCCGTATATTTAGTTTTATTCAATAAGTCTTTATTATTTTGTTTAATAATGAAGAGTTTGATGGGTGTTATTGTGGATTGTGTGTAGGTAATTTCACCCTTCAATCGTCATAAAAATCCTATGCAGTCGCATGCGCTCGGCAACTCCCGACCGCACTCACCCACAGCATTTAAAATCATTAAAACTTTTATTTAGAGACTACTTTTCTATTAAAAAAAGTTTGACATTATAAAATCTATACAAAATTCTCATCCTGTGGTCCAAACAAAAGTTAGTTTTTACTTAATTGCAAAAAGATTTTATTGTATTCAGATAACAAAAAAAAAAACATACCAAGCGAATGTCGGCAGCGTGAAAATCACAATCATTTCAATATATATTTCTCGAAATTATTTACATAAAAAGATAAAGCATATTCACACAAAAACTTTCATACAATTTGATAATAAGACACTATATGAAAACACTAATAAAACACTAGAAAAATCCAAAAATCAACACAATAACATTCACGCGAAAATGGCGTATGAAATGAACGTCGATTATAAATATTTATTTATATATAAAAACTGTCTTGTGTTCAGTGCAATAAGCGCTAGATGATAGAAAATTTCATATTGATTATATGATTATTCATACAAAAGTTGTCTCTACATATAAGTTTTTATGGTTTAAAGTGCTGTGGGTGGGTGCGACCTCATGACACCATTAGGGATTTGACGGAATATTGCCGCACTCTCATGAGACCGCTAGGGGATTGAGAGGTAAAGGAAAGGTTTTAAGTTTTTTCATAAAATAAAAAAAATTAAAATATATCGTCATAGACTTCGATAAACAGCAACATTACCATTTTCATAATGCTAGATAAAAAATGGGAGTCGTGTTAGGTCAGGACCTAAGCACGATCTGTAAATATCACAGTATACTAACAAAAAGTTTGATCACAAGTTCGATCACAGTCGGTACTAATAAAATTGTGATTTGGAGTATTGTTACGAGCTTGAGGTTCGTGACAATAAAAATTGCCGATAGAATTACCTAAATTAATACTTTAATTTTCTTTACACAAATCAAAACTTAAAACACCAATAATTAATCACAATGATTCACTTTATTCCGCTCCGAAGCTTCGCTTGTCTCGCCAAATTCAATACTTCCGCGATCGCACCTTGCAGCGCCTATAAATACACATTAGTACCGAATCATCCAGAACAATCAAATAAATACGCGCACCAATCGACAAAGCGCCGAAAGTTCGAGAGTCAGCTTCCAGAAGCTTAGTTCTTCGTTTCGACAACAGATGGAGCTGTCGTTTTAAAAATTTGTGATGTCATTTTCTGGAAAGCTCTCCCCTCGCTCCCTTACCCGACACTAGATGGCGCTAGTGACAGATGTCAACTTAGCCGCGCAACACTGCTCCCTCTTAAGACATGCTCGTCCCGAGCATCATCGGCCCCATAATAACGCGCCAGGCGATCCACATGGACGGTCTTAGGAGTCTCTCTTGCACCTTTCTGTATCACAATCCGGTACGGGCCGTCCCATTTAGCTTAAAGCTTAGGAGATTTCCCTTTGCTGCGGACTGGATTGTGCAACCACACTAGTGAACCTTCGTCGAACCTTTTGTGGTTCATTTTGCGGTCGTACCGGGTTTTCATCTCTTCAGACATTTGCTGGCCCGAATGTATGACGTACTCATAAACGTCATTCATTTTGTTCCGCAAGTCATTTGCATAATCGGTTATACTGCGTGGAGCATCAGGTGGTATCCCGGTGATCAGGTCCGCAGGCAGCCGTACTTCTCTCACAAAGCTTGCGAAAGCTGGTCTCACTGATGTACTTTCGTGAACAGCGCTTCGATATGACAACAAAAACGGTTGTATGTGCTTGTCCCAATCTCGTTGCCAATTGTCTACAACTTTTGCTAGGTACCTCTCCAATGTCTGATTTAATCGTTCTACCATTCCATCAGATTGCGGGTGATAAGAAGTCGTAGTTGTTTTATGAGTACCCATAACTCGACAAGTTTCCTGGAATATTTGAGACTCAAAATTCCTTCCTTTATCGCTGTGAATCTCTAAAGGTACTCCAAAATGACAGAAGACTTCATGAACTAGTTTATCTGCAACTGTTGAAGCTTCTTGATTTGGAATGGCGAAGACATCTGGCCACTAAGTGAAGTAATCCATCACAACCATAAAATACTTGTTACCGCTTTCGCTCTCCGGAAACGGCCCCGCCACGTCAATGGCTATTCTCTCCCATGGTGCACCAACATTTTACAACTTCAATGCACCTCTACTACGAGTCTGAGGTCCCTTTACAGCCGCACAACTTGTACATTTGCGACACCAGTCCTCGATATCGTTTCGACAGTGGACCCAGTAAAACCGTTCTCGGATCTTCAGTAGAGTTCGTTTAACTCCCAGATGGCCTCCTGAATAATCATTATGGTACAGCTGTAGAACATCCGGTACTTTAGCTTTAGGGACAACCATTTGCAAATGACAGCTGTCTCCCCGAACACTTTCCCATTTACGGTACAGAACTCCATTCTGAAGCAACAAGCTGTCCCACTGGGCCCAATGGCTTTTAGTGGTCGAACTCATCGCTGAGACGTCGCTCCACTTGGGCTTGGGAGCACTGGCCTTCATCCATTCCAGAATCGGCTTGATGTCCGGATCTTCCTGCTGTGCATGTCGTAGGCTTTCCTTCCACTCGTTGCTGAGGTGGTCTGTCCTGAGCATCCTCACGGATACCACTTCCTTACTCTCTTGCCTAGTACAATGTTTCCAATCTTCAGGATAAGGTCTTCTTGACAATGCATCTGCGTTGCCATGAGGTTTCCCGCTGATAGTAAAGTCGTATTCCGACTGCTGCTGGGTGGTGATGTTTGCCGCACTTCCCTTCCGAGATCGTTGACCTTCCCTTTCTAGGGTTCGCTTAGGGTAGCTGGATTAAAGATAGCCCCTTTCTCCACAGCCATAGCACCTAGGGCTGTATCCTTTATTGTGGTCGCGAATCGTAACTGCTGCAACCTCCCTAGCGCAAGGGGAACGACGATCCTGCCACCGCCAGGTGGCGCCGTTAGCTGCACTACCCTATCGAGATCGATCAGCTCTCCTTTCTACAGTTCGCTTAGAGCAGCTGGAGCGAAGATGGCCCCTTTCCCCACAGCTATAGCACCTAGGGCCGTATCCTTTGTTGCAGTCGCGAACTGTAGCTGCTGCAACCTCCCTGACGCAATGGGAACGATGATCCTGCCGCACGGCTTCCACCTCCAGTGCATGGGCCAAGGCGTCCTTAACCGTCTCGTGGTGCCCGAGCCTCACAGCAGCTCTGACTTCCAGGTCACGGATGCCGTCGATGAATGTCTGCACCAGGTTCCCTTCAATGAGCGCAGGTACAGACTGGTATGCTTTTCGAACCATCTTCTCCACCTCAAGGGACCACTGCTGCAGGTTTTGGTTGCTGCGTTGCACGCGATCTTTAAGCTGCGCGCGAAAGACCTGTTCCAGATTAGCGTCACTATATCTCCTCCAATGCCTCAAGTAGCTGCTTGTTGGTCACATTTTTACCGAGAGCTTCCAACACGGTTAAGGCTTGGTCGCGCAGGCCTAAGGTGAGTCCAGTCATGGCTTGGCTTTTATTCCAGCCGTTTGCCTCCATGACGGCCTCGAACTGGATTTTGTAGGCCGACCAGGAAGAAGTTCCATCGAACGACGGCACTATGAATCCACGTAGCGAAGGTGCTGTAGCTACTACGGGAGCTGTAGTTCCATCCCCATGTTTGAGGTCGTTCAGCGTTTTCTTCACGTCAGCCATCACGTTGTCAACCCGATTTTTTACATGGTTGATTCGGGTTTCATGTTCTTCGATTCGGGTTTGAGCTTCCGACAGGCGGTTGTCATGTTGAGCAACCCTATACTTCACCTCCCTTATCTCTTTCGCAAAGGTAGCGTGAAGGTCCCTCATGAGGAGCATCTGTTCCTACTGTCGGCGGGCCTGTTCCTTTTGTCCGCTCTGCAGCTGCTCTTTCAACTGACGGACCTGTTCCTCCTGTCGGTGAGCCCGTTCCTGCAGCATCACCATCAAAGCACCTAAGTCAGATGCTGCAGATGTAGGAGCTACTTACGGGCCTGCAGCCGGCGGCTGGCCCTCCAACGTCTGCGGCGTTGCACCACCAAATCTTCTTTGGTCCGTCTCCTGCTGGCGTTGATTTCGGGTACGGACACCCTCCGTTTCTTCCTTAGGTAAAATCGGCATGATTTTATCCCACTTCTGACACCAATTGTTACGAGATTTAGGTTCGTGACAAAAAAATTGCCGATAGAATTACCTAAATTAACACTTTAATTTTCTTTACACAAATTAAAACTTAAAACACCAATAATTAATCACACTGATTCACTTTATTCCGCTCCGAAGCTTCGTTTTTCTCGCCAAATTCAATACTTCCGCGATCGCAACTTGCAGCGCCTATAAATACACATTAGTACCGAATCATCCAGAACAATCAAATAAATACGCGCAATAATCGACAAAGCGCCGAAAGTTCGAGAGTCAGCTTCCATAACCTTAGTTCTTCGTTTCGACAACAGATGGCGCCGTCGTTTGAAAAATTAGTGATGTCATTTTCTGGAAAGCTCTCCCCTCGCTCCGTTACCCGACACTAGACGGCGCTAGTGCAAGATGTCAACTTAGCCGCGGAACAGTATTCAACGCCGATTTACTGTATTTAAGACGATGATGGGAAACATTGTGATCATGTTTGAAAAAAAGAACATTTCGTAAACATGTTTTGTTTAGAGTATAATGTAAGAAGATGCTGTGGTCCATACACCTAAATTTATCCTTGATTAAGAATGTTTGACAACACATGTGCACTAAGGACCAAGATTGTATGCCCAGTTTCCAGTAAAGTCTCTGGTTCTCTGCAATCACCATACAAACACAGCAACATCAATCCGCTGTTTCACGCTACTATTCTACCATACTAGACCGGTGTGAGACAACGCCATGTGAGAGCGTGATCCTTCACCGGTCGAGCCGTACTATTGGTGCTATAATTACAATTATAATTATATTATAATTAACTTATAATATACAACGGCAACAAGGTAGTACGGCGGGCATATTACTCAATAAGCTTCTTATAATTTAGAAAAGACCCCTGTCCAGTTATGTGACGTAAATAGGACATAATTTCAACACAGACGTAAAATACCAAAACCGATAATGGGAAACAGTATCTAGTGATACAATAGCGAATCTAAACGACATACGTGACGATTACATTGCGAAAAATTACCCTTTTAGTGGATTATGCTTAGTTTAGATTAAAAATGCTTGGTTGGTCGAGCAAGTAGATGAGTTTGTATACTTGGGATGCGTATTTAGCAGGGATGGGAGATATAATAATGATATAAAACGACGAGTGAACGCAAGAAATAGAGTTAACGGGGCTCTACACTCTATTGTGAAAAGTCAGAATATATCAAAAAAGGCACGATTGGCAATCTACAATGCTGTATTAGTTCCTATTTTAACGTATGGTAGTGCAAGTTGGGTATGGCAGAAGAAGCACGAAAGTAGAGTAAATGCAGTGGAAACGCGGTCGTTAAGTAGTATATTAGGGCTTAATCAGAGTGACAGCGTGAGAAATTGTGTAATAAGAGAAGAATGTGCTATGCAAGATTATGTTGTGACGAGGATTAAGAAAGAAATGCTTCGGTGGTTTGGTCATGTAGAAAGAATGAATGAGAAAAGAGACACAAAGCTAATTTATGTTGCAAAAGTGAACGGAAGAGTCGGTAAGGGATGTCTTAGGAGAAAGTTTGCCGACCAAATTGGCTATCTATTGAAAAGGGGGCTAAATTAAGACTACCCTTAACCGACGAGCATGTATGCGTAGGTATATGGATGTGGAAGAGACAAGAGAGGTGTGTCAAGATCGTGCCAAATGGAAGTCTATACTCTCTGCATACCCCTCTGGGTGACAGGCGTGAGTTCTTACGTACGTATTTATATGTAGATAATGAAATAAGATTTTTATTATTTTAAATCAATGTAACGTAAGATTTCCTTTTTGATCAATTGGGTACTATGCATTATTGTAAGCAAAGAAAAGTTTTTTCTTTGAGACTAATTTCTTATAATCACGCCAGCTTTATTTGAATTTGATATACCAAATTAAAGCTTTTTTTTTAATTTACTTCAAGACAAAGAACAAATGCTGTTATTTTATTCAGCGGCCTATCGGTACTAACTCGGGTAGTTCCGCCTCATATTAAAATCGTTATCGTTTAATCTTAACTACCCTATACTCGAAACTACGGCCTCCGATGAAAATGATATACTCTCATTTAGTCTTCGTGTAAAAACAACTCTTGCTGTAATAGCAACTAAGTCTTTTTTATAAAATTTTGGACAACACGCAGAAAAGGTCAGTTATGACTCATTATTAATTTGATAAGAGAAGTGGGACGTACAATAGCAGTGTTCTAGGCCTCTTATTTATCTTAATCACGTATTCCATGTTCTTTTTTAAACATTTTAGGAATATTCATTGTTTGTATATCGTCCCCTTTTTATTACAATATTTTTGGAAAGTATATCAAGTGCATAAAACATTGCGATATCATGAAGGCAAAAAACTTTTGAAAAATAACTTATTAAATTTAAAAAATTCCCATTCATTTATTTATCAACTAGCAACTCAAGTATAATTTATGTGTTTAAAGATTTGATTAAAACTACTTTTACGGATTTTATCGCGTTTATTTTTACTTTTTATTTTTAATTCCCGACGTTTCGGGCGCTTTCCAGCACCCATGGTCACGGGGGACTGAGATGACTGACGTCCCGATGTCATTGTTAAACCCGGAGTACCTTCAGCTTTTTTAATTATTGTTTATGGTAAATTTATTAAAAAAAGTTAAGTAAGGTAAATGTATTAAAAAAAGCTGAAGGTACTCCGGGTTTAACAATGACATCGGGACGTCAGTCATCTCAGTCCCCCGTGACCATGGGTGCTGGAAAGCGCCCGAAACGTCGGGAATTAAAAATAAAAAGTAAAAATAAACGCGATAAAATCCGTAAAAGTAGTTTTAATCATGTGTAGTGTTCGCGTAAATATAAGAAATCATTATGTTTAAAGATTTATTTAGTTAAGTATGTTAGATTTATTTTGAGTTTGTTGCTTTGGTATTTAAAGGTAGACATTATACTTATTTTAAAAGATTTATTTTTAGAAAATATTATATTTATTTTATAACGTTTATCATTATTATATTCAATCATACGATTGGCGTTAATAAGAAACATGAATGGTATTAAAATTGGTTAACGTTCATTGTTGTATACATTTTAGGAATAATAATTTTAATGAGAAACATAGAGCAAAATTTGTCTACGGGTTTCAGATTTAACTATGTAGTATAGTGATGTAAGTGCTACAGAATACATCGCTCATTATGTAAACCTATTTTGGGATGTACTTTACCGACCATGAAAAAATGTTACGTGATAGACTGGAATGGGGTAGGTATGTGAAAGTAAACTGCAATGTGAGTTACGTAAACGAGACAATTTGCGTTATCTTAAGTAATTAATGCGATGGTATAAGTCGAAAGTGTAGGGTGAGATTTTCGTATGATTAAAGACACAAAGGAGGTACGATTTGGCAGAAGTAGCATTACCGAAAAGTTCAGCATATGGTACAATACAGGATCATGTTATTAAGATCAACAACTATCGGAGATATATCCGAAGAAATGGGGCTGTCGACATCTGTTGAGCTTGTCGCCATCCCGATAAATCACTTAGGCATATCATCCCCGGTTTTTTTGCTTTTTCTAACTCTGAGTACTTGCACAGACATAATCAAGTAGCCAGGATTCTACACCGAAATCTGAAATGCGGTATTGTGGATTAAAAACTGCCTTATTATTAGTACATGATGGAAACCGTGCTCTAAAATGACCGCGCCTGGCTCTCATGGTATCGGAACATCTACGCAGCTAGGACTATTATTGCGAATAAGCCTGATATTGTGCTAATTGACCGGGTACAGTCAATTATATTTTTGATCGACACTATCATTCCTTATTTTCTTCGTCAGACAATTCCACATCTGAAGTTACGGAACAATCTGGAAGATCTTCCATCAAGGCTCCTATCAAAACCGTATTCTTTGAAATATTCATTATAAATATCTGTTATATAAGATAACAAATTAAATAAAAATCAAAATAAAAATCAACCAGTCACTGACGGTACTTATAAGTCCTTGTACATTTTTATCGTAATTGTAGCACTAAAATTAAAAATTATAATCTAAAACCATATTAATAGTACAGGTAAAATCACAGTTTTATATAATAATCTAAAACAATTACGCTAACCCCATTCATTCTATTTTTGAATGTTTTTCAAAACAAAAGCAATCCGCAATTCTCAAATTCAAAGCAGGTCGAAACTTGAAAGTGTCACTCGCTGGCGATAAGTAAGCAAAGTTAAAATAAATTACTGTGATTGGCTAGCGTAGTAGTATTCAAAAGGATCTTCAGTGTCAAATACGTAATGCGCGATCGTATTATTAAAATAATGGACAGGGAATCACCCGGTGCAAAATTGTACCGTCAGTTAGGAAAGGGTTAAGCGAAAGTTGTATGTCAGGATCGGTCTCTTGGTGATCAATTTTCTCCGCCTACCCTGTAAAAAACCTAAAACTATCTATATTTGTAATTTATTAGTCATTTTATTTAAAATATTAATTATTTTACATTTCAAAATAACATTACAAAGTTATAATGTAGCTAGTTTTAGGTCATTTTATATCGAATGTTAACTAAATTTTTATTAACACTACACATTGGGTAATACTAATTTTACGAGGGTGGATTGAAAAGTACTCGGCCTAACATAGATCCATTCAATTCTAAAAATCAAATCTATTCACATTATTTAGTTCAGTTGAGACTAGTTCATTGTGTGAAGTTCGAAACGTGTGCGATAATTATTTGTGATTTTGTAAATTTATTAACAAAGTAATCGGACATAATTTCCGCGAATGGAGCAAATCGAGCAGCGTGCCGTCATTAAGTACCTCCATAAGAAGGGGCTATCATCAAAAGCCATCCATGATGACGTGGTCAGTACATTAGGCGATTGTGCTCTGTCATATTCATCCGTCAAAAAATGGGTAGCAGAATTTAAGCGTGGTAGAGAGAGTGTGAAAGATGAACCCCGCTCTGGAAGGCCTTCGACGTCAACTACTGACGAAAATATTAAAAAAGTACTTGATTTAATAATGGGAGACCGCAGATTAAAATTACCGCAGATTAAATTAGAGAGATAGCCGAGATTATAGGCATCTCTTATGAACGAACTCAAAACATCATTGTCAACGAGTTAGGTTTCCACAAGGTGTCTGCGAGGTGGGTTCCGCGACTGCTTTCAGTTGAACAAAAAAGGACGCGATTGACTATTTCACGCGACTGTTTGGAGTTATTTGAAGCCGATGCAGATGATTTTTTGAATCGCTTTGTTACTGTGGACGAAACATGGGTTCATTACTGTACACCGGAAACAAAACAACAATCAAAACAGTGAAGAAGACCTGGTTCACCACCCCCTAAAAAGCTAAGTCGATTTTGTCGGCAAATAAGGTGATGGCTTCAGTATTCTGGGACTCGAAAGGTGTGATTATGATTGATTATCTTGAAAGGGGTCAGACTATAAACTCTGATTAATACTGCACCTTACTACGTCGTTAACGAGAGGAAATAAAAGAAAAACGTCGAGGAATGCTCAGAAGAAAAGTCCTGTTTCATCAAGATAACGCCCGTGTTCACACGTCAGTACAGTCAATGGCTGAAATTCACAACTGTGACTTTGAACTGTTACCGCATCCGCCGTATTCACCTGATCTGGCACCATCAGACTTCTTTCTGTTCCCTTACCTAAAAAAGCACTTGGGAGGTCAAAGATTTTCGACAAAGGACGAGGTCAAAGCAGCTGTAGACGCATATTTTGACTCTAAGGAAGAATCATTTTTTTTTCAACGGTCTAAATGCTTGGAAGGGGAGGTGGCAAAAGTGTATTGAACTTGATGGTGATTATGTAGAAAAATAAAAATATAACTGATTTAGTATGTGTTTATTTTCTTGGTTAGGCCGAGTACTTTTCAATCCACCCTCGTACTTTAACATTCCTGACGGTTCGTGTGCTTTTCATCACCTATGATCACGGGGGACGGAGGTGATTGACGTCCCGATGTTAGTGTTAACCCGGAGTACTTTCAGCTTTTTATTATTATTTATGATCCGATCTTCGCAGAATGAACTTACTGTGTCTTGAAGTTTTGCAGTGGTGTGCTTGGGTTTAGATTTATTTTATTAATTTCAGGGTCCCAAGCAGGTGGTAGTACTCAACCCCCTTCTCTATTGAAATTAGATTTTTTTATAATTTCAATACCCTCACCTAACATCAATAAATGTTCTTTTGCCAGGATTTGTGATCTATCAAATCTGATGTAATGGTGGGGGCTGTCTAGGATATGATCATACACAGCAGACTCCAAGTAACGTTGATGCTTCACGTCAGCCATATATTTTTTACGCGGGTTCTATAAAGATATATACAGGGTTATTTTGGAATGTGTGCCTAAATTTGTAGAGAAGGTTCAGAATAAGTAATAAAGCCGAATGATGAAAAAAAATTCTCGTATATTCTGTCTTCTTTTTCTTTTAAATTTAGAATGCATTATTTTCATCAGTAAAATTTTTGTAAAAGTCTATACCCTTTTCCCTTTTCGTAAAACAATACCTATACAGTTACACACTACCAGGCAGTTTATATAGAAAGCATGCATAGTCGCTGTTCCTGCGCCGGATCTCCCTCCGTTTGCCATCATCATCAGATTATGAGAATAAGAGAACATGGATGGCTCATTGGCGCAGTGACTTAGAATTTTTAGTAATTAGTTGTGGCACTGAGGTGCGTCGGATCAAATCCTGCATATAACAAGTATTTGACCGATCGACAATTTATTATTCCGGATACGAATATTTGTTCTTGTGTTATTTTCGTATATAACTATATAATACAGGAGAAAATCCTTGATTGTGAATAACGTTTTCTAGACAACAGATAAAAAGATATAAGTAAGAGTTTACTTAACAAAACTTTATACCACTAAAGCTTATATTTATGTTTTAATTTAATTTGGTTCGAAAATAAAATTTAAAAGATACTTAGTAAAAAAAATATTTAAGGGCACTTTCACAACATGCAATTGAGTGTTGAGCGAGCATGAGTGACGTTTTGAATTATCTATGACGCTTCTTGCCCATATTCTTCAAATGTCTTTGTTTTGTTTTATTGTAGAAAGAATTTATCATATCATTGTAATACTGGGACGATCGTTATCTTTGCAAAGAAGTGAAGACAAATGATCATACTAACTCTACTTATTATACTTATAATAATAAATGTGACTACCGTTGCCTAACAACAACGGCAATAAAGGGCATTATCGTTCCTTTTATTATAAAAAAAGATTGACCTGTATAATAATTTACCAAATTTTGTACATTTTCAGCGAATATGCCAAGCATTTGTTCAAAATAAGATATTATTCCAAATCATCATCATCATTATTTTCATCATTACAGCCCTTCGCAAGTTCACTACTGATAATGGCCCCCCCCAAGGAATGCCACAAAGCATGGCCCTGAGTCACAAGCATCCATCCACTTCCTGCGTATCTTACCAGGTCATCACTCCATATAATAGAAGGTCGCTTTACAATTCCCAAACCAGTATGAGACAGTCACTTGAGAACTATTTTTCCCTATCGGTTATTGGTTCTACGAGCTATATGGTGGCCCATTGTCACTTATCAATCCGTTGGGCCATGAGGATCGCTCTGGTTCTACTACGGATATCCTCATTTATAAATTTATCACGCAGAGAAACCCCAAGCATAGCTCCCTCCATAGGTTGCTGAGTGCCCTTGAGATTCCTAAAATGGCTAGCAGCTAGCGACAAGCACTGGTTTTACAATCTCGTTTTCAAGTTTTGAGGTTTACCTGACAAAAAGATGTATCGTAATTACCCGAACGCTGCCCAACCAAGTTGAATTCTGACTGGCTTCTCGGTCGAAGTTGGACTTACATAGTCGGACCATCCTAAGTAACAGCATAGGCGTGACATGGACGTTACACATGATCTTTGTTTTGTCCACGTTCATTTTCGTTTATATTATTTAGACGGGTGATTATAAAGATATAGAGGAAATGATATGTAATGAGACCACACGACATAATCGGACTGAAAGGCATTTTTTAATAACTAGCCACAGAGTATATAAAATGTGACAGAGACAATTATTGTATGCCTACAGATTATAATGACTAATCCCCACTAATAACATCTTCCTATTTTTAAAAAAGAACAAAGAATACATAACGACTTACAAAAAATTTAACAAAAGCACGGAAAATACAAAATGACTTACAATATTTTATATTATTGTATTTGAGCTATATAAACTTAAATTACTAATATTACTTTTAAATATTAAATTTCATAGGATGCCGGACCAGTCTTCCACTTTTAGTTTTATAATAAACAAAAGAATTTGACTCCTCTATATTACTGCCCTTATTTTATATGTTTAAGTTCTTATCCTCTTCCACTACAATCTCTATTCCATTCTTATTTTCCTTCTTAATATTTCCAATTCTATATCTTTTTTTCACCTTGACCTTTATTTTTAATGTAGTAGGAATTAGTTCCTTAATGGCAGGTTTTACAATATGTTGCTGGTTTCTTCAGTACGTTCCATCAGATTATTGTATAATAAAAGATCTTGGCTGCTGACACTTTTGGTTTCCACTTTGTGTAGTCTCTTTTTAAAATAAACTTTATCTCCAATTTTCAAAACACGTACGTTTCTTGCTTTTCTGTCATAATAAATTTTTGTTTTTTGTTATTTCCTCTATTTTTTTTGCATATTGGAAATGTTTTACAACCTGTGGTTTTAACTGTAGGCATCTGTGTTCTTAGTGAACGTGACATTAATAGTTGTACTGAAGATTGTAGTTTTCCTCTTGGTGTAGTTCTATATTTTAATAAAGCTAAATAAAGATCATTTCAAGACTCTTCACACTTGGTAAGATTTTTTTTACAAACTTAACGCCAGATCCTACTAAGCCATTAGAACGTGATAAATAGGGACTAGATTTAGTGTGATGAATATCCGATTCTTTTAAGTGTTGTTGAAATTCATTAGAATTAAAGGATGTTCCATTGTCACCAATAAGTTTAACCGGAATTCCATGTTGACTGAATAGTCATTTAAGAACATTTATGAGTGATTTTGTAGTAAGAGTGAGTTCACAGTAGCAATCTCAATACAGTTAGAATAACAACAAAATTTTGATTTTTATAAGTTATAATGACTATTTCTACTTTTTTCAATAGAAAGCGAGCAACTTTGTGAGATATTAGTAGTTGTGGAGGTCGCGTCGTTCTTTGTGATTGACTAACTGTACAAAATTCTACAATATTCTGAATGAAATATGATATTAGAGGCCAAAATAAAATTCCACGAGCTAGGTTCTTAGATTTTTTTAATCCCTTGATGACCATTATGAATTATTTTAAACATATCTGTTCGTAGCTGTGAGGGTATAACAAGGCTATTTCCTTTATATTTTAAATCTTCGATATTATGTTACTCATGACGATAATTCCAATATGGTAAAACTAATGGGTTGACATCAGACTATTTTTCAGGCTATCCTGTTTGATATTAAAATGTTAAGAGTTGCATTGCTTTATCATTTTTAATGTTTAAGTACCACTGCTGCCTGTCTGGTAAAATTAGTAACCTTTTTATGAGTAAATTAACGTGAATAACTACGTCTTCTTCAAGTTCGTCTTCAATAATTTCTGGCATAGCTGCTCGAGATAGGGAGTCAGGGATATACATTTATGAACCTTACTTATATTCAACTATTAAATCATAACTTTGAATCTTTAACTATAGTCATTGTAAACGCGTTGGAACTTTAGTTAATGGTTTTTTTTAATATAACGTTGGTGGTTTTTTTAATATAAGGACGATGATCAGTTTCAACATTCAAGACTTGTCCATATTTGTACTGGTGAAAACGAAGATATCCAAATATAATAGCATATTACTCTTTTTCAATTTGAGCCATTCTCTTTTTATTTGTATTTAATGTTTTTGATGCATAACATGCAGATTTCTTAAATTTACGAGAACACTACACATTGAATAAAACTATTATTTACGGATTTTATCGCGTTTAATTACCTTCATTTATTTTTATTATTATCCCGACGTTTCGGGTGCTTTACAGCACCCATGGTCACGGGGGTGACTGAGATGTTTGACGTCCCAATGTCATAGTTAGTCCGGCTACCTTCAGTTTTTTTAAAATTAATTTTTGGTCCGATTTACGCAAAATGAGCTTATAGTATCATGAAGTCTTGCAGTGGTATGCTTGGATTTGGGTTTAATTTTGTTAATTATAGGATCCCAAGAAGATGGTAGCACCCAACCATCTTCTCTATTGAAATTTGGATGTTTTTTAATTTCAATAGCCTCGCGTATGATCCTTGGTAGGAATCGGTGTTCTTTTGCGAGAATTTGTGGTTTATCAAATCTAATGTAATGGTGGCGACGATCTTGAACATGTTCGCAGACTGCAGACTTCCCGGAGCGTCGGTGCTTCACATCAGCTATATGTTTCTTCATGCGGGTTTTTATAGATCTCTTTGTTTGACCTTTGTAAAAGAGACCACATACACAATCTAGCTTGTACACACCTGCATCTTGTAGAGGAATATTACATTTGATGGATGGTATAAATTGACTAATCTTCTTCAGCGGCTTGTAGTATGTCTTAATGGACGCTCGATGGATCGAAACGTCGGGATAATAATAAAAATAAATTAAAGTAATTAAACGCGATAAAATCCGTAAATAATAGTTTTATTCAATGTGTAGTGTTCGAGTAAATTTAAGAAATCTGCATGTTATGCATCAAAAACATTAAATACAAATGTATTTTATTTTTAATCTCCCGTCAATTTACGACATTTGCCGACCATACGGAAATTGCACAAATTTACGGTATATTAAAAATTAAAATTCTTAGAGTAACTGACTTTTCTATAACTATAGAATAGAAAATTTTGTATACATTCTATAATGACAAACTTCTTTCAAGGAAATTGGTGCAAAAATATAAGTTTTTATGGTTTAAATTGCTGTGGATGGGTGCGGTCGCTCGCGGCCGCTCGGTATTTGACGGACGCATGCCGTCAGAACTTATATTTAAAGACACATTTTTTGTATAGAAGTATGGAATTATAAAATCTATATAAAATTCTCTATTCTATGAATAAAGAAGTCAGTTAATTCAATGGATTAATCATTACAAAAATACTTTATTGTATTTTGATAACTACCTACATACCAAGCAGATGTCGGTAGCGTGAAAATTACTACTATTTCTATATATCACTTGAAATTATTAACGTAAAAAGATAAACTATATTCACACAAAAACTTTCATAACAATTTTATAACATAAATTACTGTCCTGGACTGGAAAGGATACGGTATTAACATCAATGGCGAGTACATCACTCATCTTCGATTTGCCGACGATATAGTCCTTATGGCAGAATCGCTGTAGGACTTAAGCATTATGCTCAATGACCTCAATAGTGCCTCCCAACGGATAGGTCTTAAGATGAACATGGACAAAACAAAGATAATGTTTAATGTCCATGTCACATCTATGACGGTAGTTGTTGGGAGCACTATGCTCGAAGTTGTTGACGAGTACGTTTACCTGGGACAAATAGTCCGACTAGGTAAGTCCAACTTCGACCGAGAGGTCAATCGACGGATTCAACTCGGCTGGGCAGCGATCGGGAAATTACGACATATCTTCTCGTCAGGTATACCTCAATATCTAAAAACTAGATTGTACAACCAGTGCGTGTTGCCAGTGATGACTTACGGATCTGGGGCGTGGTCCTTCCAAAACCAGAGTGACCGATATAGCCCAACGGATTAGTAAGCTGAAGTGGCAATGGGCCGGCCATATAGCTCGAAGAACCGATAACCGATGGGGAAGAAAGGTTCTCGAGTGGCAGCCTCGTACCGGTAGGCGTAGTGTAGGGCGACCCCCCAATAGAAGGAGTGACGACCTGGTAAGATATGCAGGAAGTCGATGGATGCAGGTGGCTCAGGACCGTTTTTGTGGAATTACTTGGGGGAGACCTATGTTCAGCAGTGGACTTGTGAAGGGCTGTAATGATGATGACGATGATGAACTTAGAAAAGTCGAAAAATCAACGCAACAATGTACAACAACGAACAGTCGACAATAACGCAACTTGAATGTAGATTATAAGTGAATATCTTTAACATAACTGAATGTTAGAGGATATAACATTTCATATTAATTCTGTAATGCTAAATTTCTTCATGGAAAAGTGGTTACTTAATATAAGTTTTAATGGTTTTATGTGCTGTGGGTGGGTGCGGTCGCATGCAACCGCTCGCGATTTGCCGGGCGCATGCGACTACATGGGAAGTTAATGGGGATTGAAGGGTTAAAGTTGCTGATTACTGGCGGGAGGGTCGCTCATTGGCATTTACCTTCAGAATGTTATTAAAATATATACAAGTCTACCTACAATTAAAAAGATGCGTTGCCCACAATGTAAAAAGTAAAGTAAAGTGACAGCCTTTATACATTCCAATGCTGGGCACAGACCTTCTCTCATTTCTGTGAGGGTTTTAGGGCAAGGAAGTGTCCGCCGCGCGTGTCCCAATACGTGTTGGCGAACGTCACATGTCATCGAAATATTTTTTTGTTAATTCCTCAGACCTGCAGGTTTCCTCACGATGTTTTCCTTCACCGCCGAGTACGTGGTAAATCAGCACTTAAAATTGCAATTAACAACTTGATTGGTTACTCGCGTTCTGTTATATTTACAGCGAGCGTTAACCATCTGAGCTACCACGGCTCTACGGCCTACAATGGTTATAATCTAATTCTCTTTGCCGTCATAGGACAGCCGGGTAGTGAACAAGGGTCTGGCCGGCTCTACTTTTATTCGTATACGAAGATTCACAAGAGCTTTATCGCATTTGCTTGCCCTTAGCCTTTTTCTCGTTTGGCGAGCGAGTGGCAAATGACAAAAACCAAATTTCGACAAAACGAAGAAATAGTACTTTTCAATAAAAGTTAATCTAATACGCGAAGTAAATCTGAGGTAGAACTCTTATCAGTTCCTACTGCAAATGGCTGAACGACGTCTGCCAGGCCAGGTAGCAATTTCATTAAAAAATATTTATGCACTATTATAAAACAAAAAATTGATTTTTTACGTCTTAATAACATATCACTGTTATTTATAAATCATGAGCCATGTTCACAAATTTAAGCGAAATAATCTCGGGGGATATGAGTTTATACGATCATACAAGCCTGATTTCAGAGTAAGCCTATGCAAGTGACGTCAAGTGTAATAACAATTTGAGGATCGTTTTAATAGAAGCGTCCTTTGAGAGTTTACGTCATGCTGAGAAATTTGCTAATATATTCTTAACGATTATATATTATTAATTATACTCGTATGTAAACTTGTAATTCACATTTACGTCTTTATATTAATATTTACTATTTCTACTTTTAATGTAACTCCTTATTATTTATGCTTATTTTTAGTTATTTATTTTTAGTTATTGCTATATAATGATATAATGTACAGCTCTTTATACTTAAATTTTAAATATAACTATACTTGTACGGTTAGATAATGTTGAAAACATTAACTTAAAGCTAACTCATGAATAAAAATGTTAAAAATATGAAATTGTAATTTTTATAAATGTAAAATTATAATAGATATATGTCTCTTTTTAAATAAGGGTATTAAACGAGCACACAGTCTACTTATAGCTCAGCCGAAATAAAATAATAAGTCATAACTTAGCCATAATTTGGATAGAGCTAAAAATTCTTAGAAACGTTATATACATCATTATAAATAAAATGTCGAAAATCCCCTTCTATCCTACTTCTGCAATAAAATTTATTCAAGGTTAAACGTACAAAATTAAAATTTGTCCATTTTCTTGAAAACGTTAAGTTTCATCGTGAAAATTAATAAGACAAAAGTTGTACATAGATCATACAATTTTCTACAAATATGGTCCATTCACTTTTTCTCTTTTGACTCACCATTCCCGAGATATAGTGTTTTATTTATTAGAAAATTCATATTTTACATAATTTGATCTAAAAATTGAAACCTAGGAAAGCTCCAGCACAATCAACTATATATTCATCACAAGGTCCAACTGCATATCCGAAATGTCAAGCTCATATATTATTTTTACATGCAATATGCACTGGTTGCGATACCACATCAGCAATTTTTAAAAGAGGTTCAATATCGGTATTTAAATATTTCGAAAAACGAATGATTTTATTGATTGCGCAGAAGTATTTACAAAGATTGACTCTTCTCCACACGACATCGTTACAAAAACTGCTTAACCTATAAACCCCCTAGTGGTCTCATGAGACCGCGGCCATATTCCGTCAAATCCCTAGCGGTATCATGTGGTCGCACCCACCCACAGTATTTTAACCCATAAAAACATATATATGGAGACAACTATTCTATGAAAAAGTTTGGCATTATATAATCAATATGAAAATTTCTATCCTATAGTGCAATTAAAAAAAAATTCTATGAAGGTTTATTTATAATCTACGTTTATTTCGTACGCCATTTTCGCGTGAATGTTATTGTGTTGATTTTTGGACTATTCGTAGGTATTGATTTTATTAATATAAGTTTTAATGTCTTAACGTCGTTAATGCTGTGGGTGGGTGCGATCGCATGCGAACGCTCGGGATTTGCCGGGTGCATACGATTGAATGGGATTTTTATGGCGCTTGAACGGTTAATACTATTTTTTTGTAAAGGCAAGACGGATTGTAGTAAGAATTGAAGCTGTCAAAAGGGGGGATTGTTTTGTTCGCCAGTATGCACCAATTTTCAGGGTCATACTTGTTCAAATATTGAAACAAATACAATTATAGATAAAAACATTTATGATATTAATGAAGAGAAAATTTATATATCCCATTTCTTAGAACAGCGAATAGATTTAGAGAACTCTGCAAAAAGAAGAAAATTAAGACGAAAAAATAATTGTCGAAGTAAAAGTGGACAATTATCTAATATATAATAATATTGTTACGAGCTTGAGGTTCGTGACAATAAAATTGCCGAGAAAATTACCTAAATTAATACTTTAATTTTCTTTACACAAACTACGACTTAAAACACTAATAATTAAGCACACTAATTCACTTTATTCCGCTCCGAAGCTTCGCTTGTATCGCCGAATTCAATACTTCCCCGATAGCATCTTGCAGCGCCTATAAATACAAATTAGCACCGAAACATCCAGAATATTTAAGTAAACACGTGCAAGGGGCCGAGAGTTCGAGCGTCAGCTTCTAGAAGCTTAGTTCTTCGTTCCGAGACTAGATGGCGCTGTCGGGAGAAAGATTATTGATGTCATTTTCTGGAAAGCTCCCCTCGCTCTCGTCCCTGACACTTGATGGCGCTAGTGCCGAATACATGACGTCGACTTATTCGCGCAACAATATTTAGAAGAGAATTTTGTACTTTGTAGGGCCATGCTGCAGTTATATTAGTAGTATAGTTGTAGCACGAATGGGTAGGCTCGACCGGGGAATTACCATGCTCTCACAGAATACTAGCGTAAATAGAAGCTTATTGCTGCTGTGTTTAGTATAGTGAGTGTAGGGAGAGTAGAGAACCGGATACCCTTTTTACTGAAAACGGGGCATTCTATCTTAGTCCTTACGGGTGACAACGCATCTGCATTTTGATTCGCAATCGAGGATAGATGTAGACGTCTATGGTCCACAGCAACCACTTACCATCAGGTGGACTGTGTGCTCGCTTATCACCCTATCCTATAAAAAAAAAGAAAAAAAAAGACAACCTATTCCACTTTGATCATTAGTATATTACCATTATTTCAATCAATAGGATACGATCTGATCAAACTTTCTGTATAACAATTGATTGTGGAGTATACCCTCTGGCGAAACCACGTTAAATACATTACCTCATAGGTGGTGCGAAAATGTGTGCATATTATGTAAAATGTGAATTTTCTAATTATTTAAACCGTGATATCTCACGAAGGGTGAGTCGTAAGAGAAAAAGTGACAAGACCGTTTTTTTACAGAATTGTATGTTCTACAACTTTTGCATGTTCTATTTTCACAATAAAACTTACCGTTTTTCGAGAAAAATGGAAAGAAACTTAATTTTGTAAGTTTAACCTAAAATCATTTTTTGCAGAAGAAGGATCGAAGGGGATTTATGACATTTTATTTAAAATGATGTATATCACTTTTCTTTTTTTTTTATAGAAGAGGGGGCAAACGAGCATGCGGCTCACCTGATGTTAAGTGACTACCGCCGCCCATGATCAACCGCAACACGATTTTCTGCAGATTTTCAGCTCTATATGAATTTTGACCTTATCAAAAGTCTATTTTGACTGGACTTTTATCTTTTGACTTTTATTATAATTATTAAGTAGATATTGTGGTCCATAGGAATTTACATTTATTCTCGATTCAGAATTATGTTTTCACCCCTGAGGAGGAGGAATGCTTCGTGCTGCAACTATAGTAACATAACTGCAGCATGGCTATGTACAACATATAATTAGTAATAATTTCTACAGAACAAAATATTATATTATACACATTATACCCTTATTACTTACCCGTGACAACCATGGTAGTCAGAAATCATCATCGAAAATTGATAAGGCAAACATTCAATGATGCGTTTCCGGTGCTGGTCTAAGCGATAGGCAAAATTTGTAAAGATTATTCGAAATTAAATACTTCTTCGGACGCTAGCCCCTCTGTCGATTGGTTTTTATTTTAAAGTTTACGAATATTCTTTGCTTTCATTTTATTACTCGGGAAATTTACTCCAGTTTACCCAAATTATTTTCAAATTTCAGACTGTTACCGCACGAATTTAGTAAGTTGGTTAGTGATATCATCTAAAAGGAAGTTTTAGGCTAAAGAAACCAAATGATCTTGATGAATGATGAATTATCCTATAAAATAAATATTCCTTTAATCCGTGACTTTATTTTTTACAGTTGTGAGATATATCATTAATTTTAATAACATTATCACACTTTATAAACATATATTTAGTAATTCGAATTTTCTTTTGAAATCTATAACATTACATCTACTGTAATGGTTTTTATGAATCTTTTTGCTTGTCCTATGTAAGAAAGACCACATTCACAATCAAGATTGTACACTCCTGCAAAATCGGATCGGCCCGACCGGGGAAGGACCACACTCTCACAGAATACCAGCGTAAAATAGCAGCTTAATACTGCTGTGTTTCATATGGCGAGTGTAGAGATCCGGCGACCCTTTTTTACTCGAAACGACGCATTCCATCTTAGTGACAGACAACGCATCTGCATTTGGATTTTTATTCGAGGATAAATTAGATGTCTATGGTATGTATGATATATCAGCTCGTAAAAGCTAGCATTCACGAACATGAACCACTTACGAGCTACTTGAATCAACACGCCGTTTTGACTTACATCCATATCACGCCCCGAAGAAATTTTATCTGAAATGGGAAAGGAGGGAAAAACTTGATGTAACGTTTTGTTTTTACGTATATTTCTAGACCTAAAATTGTAGGTTTTTACAAAAAATCCATTAATTTATATAAAAACGTATGAATAATTGTAGTTTATATGTAATATTTGTATGTATTATAAATAAAAAGAATTAATAAGTAAAAGTTCAGCCGGCTTATATATAATTTTTACTTTTGATCTCTTACTTTTCATATTTTACTTAAAAAAAAAACGAAATACAATTACATTTACTTTCCATTAAAATTCAGTGGTAATGTTTTAAAAAGAAATAAAATGCAAAATGAAAATATATTCACCGACACCTATTAATTGATACAAAGCAGATTTAGCAATCATTAAATAAGAGTTATTCATAGGATAAAATAAAACACTTTAATTCCATTGCCGGTATAGTCTTAAGAATATAATAGCTTATTGCATGTTTTGCTAAAATTTCGAAAAATTACCCTGAAATTTATTTTATTTAGCAAGAAGTGGTCCTTTGTCTACTTTTTTTTAGCTATTCTTTCACTATGTACGTTACAACTTGTTAAAACATATGTGTAAAAAAAATGAAGACTACTGGCCAAAAATCAGCCCAGGAAGTTTAGTGATCATTTGTATATATTATCATAAAATATGCTAAATTCATTTATACGCAGTTTTTCTTGTCAGCCGGGCCCGAAAATATTGTTATACGAGTAGCTTGGTTCTGGGAATTTTAATAATGGATCTGAATTTCTTATTTCTACGTTTATACCTACTAAAGTTATCCGACATCATTCAGTTTCGTTTTTTAATGTGGACAAAATACGCTGAATCCAACACACAGTTAAACTATATCAGTTAAATTATGCGATGTTATTCTAATTTTGTCAACCACCTAATAAACTTTTGATTCATAAATTATGATTTACATTTTAAAAAGCTTTGAAAGATCTTGAAGCTTCAAAGTTCATTACCATTACGACCTACCAAAAGTCCACAGCTGAACATAGGCCTACAGATTGCCTCATGGGGATATATCCTTCATAGGGATAATTGCCTTAGTTGCCTCGCATGGCAAACAAGTTGAAAATTCATTGTCTTGAGTTGTTATCAGGAAGATGCAGCTGCCCATTTACCTGCCGAAAGAAATGGGGTAGTGAAAATTCTTACACCGCCGCGTTTGTTAAATAAACTTTTTGGTTAATATCTTCAATGTCATAGTTATCATCATGTATATTGTTATTAACAACACATTGTGTGTCTTAAGAGAAACTATTAACTTATCTCGTCCCGCGAGTGCCTTGAGAGGCAATTTAGGATTTTTTTATAAAATTAAAGTGACAAAAAACTTAATTTATTTGAGGGCTAATGCAGCCCATGAACACCTGCATCCCACTTCAAAAAAATAATTACTACAGATGTGTTGTCGCTTGTCGCTGAGGACTGGGATAAAATGACCGGAAAACAACAAGCGCTACTATTTGGCTGCAAAAATGTGTAAGACAGTGCATTAACAATACCAACATATGAGCTAAAACAGCATCCCAGCATGCTTTATTAACGAAAAATAAATTGATCCCAGATACCTAATATTTAAGTTTCTGAATGAATGAACGATTAAATGAGATAATCTTGCTTGTACACATTGGCTCAATTAGGCCTTCGTAAATTTATATTATATTCCGCACCTTTCTAACTTATTAGAAAAAAGTCACTGTTGTGCGAATATACAAGATTAGTATACAGCGCAAAACCTGGCTTATATAGAAAATTTCGCAAAATGATTAATAGATAAGCGATGGGTGGAAGCAATGAACGATATCGATTTACAAATATTATTTGGCGGACTTATTTTATAAAATGCACACTTTATTTGAATATTCAGAGTGAAAATTATGTGAAGTTTTATTAATTCAGTAATTACAAGTTTTAATTATATGTGTGGTAAAGTATGAAAGAATGTCTAGAACAGGTAAATGAAATTGTATACTTGGGGATTGCTTTCAGCCGGGATGGAAGATGTGATTGAGATGTGGACAGGCGTGTCGCTACCGGGAACAAAGTCAATGGTGCCCTGAATGCGTTAGTCAAAAGGCTAGGCGTAGTGAAGAGTGCACGCCTTGCAATACATAACGCATTGTTGGTAGCGAGTTTGTTATATGGCAGCGAAACCTGGGTATGCCAGAAGAAGCATAAAAGCAAGCAAGCAAGCAAGGAGATGCGATTTCTTCGTAAGATGTGCGGCGTTACCATAGCCGACCGAAAGCGAAACGAAGAGATTCGCAATATTTCAGGATTGAAAGATGACCTTAATTGATGATCACAAAAATTGATAGGGGCGTACTCCGATGGTTTGGGCGCGTTGAGCGAATGAGTGAAGACCGAATGGTGAAGAAAATATATAGCGCGAAAGATATTATTAAAAGGTGTCGAGGTAGACCGAGACTAACTTTCGAAGATCATGTCAGCAAATTACTCGAACAGGGGAAGGTCAAGAGTACTCGGATACCTAGACGTGCATGTATGAAGAAGATAATGAACCTGAAAGAAGCGAAAGAGGTATGTAAGGATCGTGACACTTGGCGATCTGTTCTCTCTGGCTACCCCGTTAGGGATTGTGCGTGAAGATAAGTAAGTAATTAAGTGATAAAGTACACTACGAGGGTGTGAAAGGATAAGCTGGGCAATGATGGAAACTCCTTTCACTCTTCCAAGAATAAAATGTTTTCTTTTTACACAAGGACAGTTTGCAACGCAGATATAATAGCACCAAACAAGAGAAATTAAGGCTAAATACAATTAATTAAACGTACAAAAGAATTTAAAATATGCAAGCCAAAAATAGATTTATGCGATCCTACAACATAAGCTTAATGAAAACTTTACCGTGTACCACAAGCCGCCAACATAATTTTTTTTAAATAGAGCTACACCTTAATCTACAAAATATGTTTAATGCAACACTATTAAATACTAAACAGCAATTGGCACGGTCAACACGCGGTAAATCGGCAATATATACGTAGTTACCTCTTAGTTGGCAACCGTTACTCCGGCGGCGCAAAGCGTGGGGTCTAACACTGAGGCCGTTTCAATACAGACTGCCGGGAAAAACGAAAACGACCGGGCTGTCACAAAAGCAACACAAACGTCGCCGAGCATTCTCGACAGCAAGTGACACGAACATCGCGTCGGCGTGTGCGACGTTCAATACATAAACAAAATAAAAAGGTGCATGTCGCCACATCAGCCCCTCCGGAGACCTTTAGAAGCAGACACAAGTCGTCCTTTCATGCACTACGAATACCCAGAAGTACAAGTGGAAGTTTCTTAGTCCAGTTTTCGTCTGCGTGGCACATAATAGCTGCCTTAAATTGTCGATGGAAACGTTCCACTAGACCATTGGCAGCAGGATGATACGCAGTAGTTTGTATATATCGTGAACCTATAAGCGCTGATATCTGACTAAGAAGATGGTGTCTGTGGTTACCTTTTCTGGGCAACCAAATCGTGATATCCACGATGAAATAAAAGCTTTTGCTACACTCTGCGCTCTGATGTCATGTGACGGCACTGCCTCCGGCCACCTAGTAAACCTATCTATAGCTGTAAAGCAGTATCGGTAACCATCAGAGACGGGAAGCGGAATAATCACGTCTACGTGGACGTGAGGAAATTGGGGCGTAGGAAGCTTAAAATCCTGGATAGGGGCTTGTACGTGTCTCGATATTTTCGATCTTTGGCATGAGAAACACGAGCGCGCCCAATTCTGACTATCCTTCCTAATGCCAGGCCATACATACCTCTCAGTCATTAATTTGATAGTAGAACAGCACTTGGACGACTAAGTCCATGAATATTGTCAAAAACCATTTTACGGAATGCAGGTGTTATGAATGTTCTATGTCTGGGCCCAGATATGTCACAGAAGATTTTCGTAGCATCAATACAGACCTTCTGTAACTTAAGAGAAGAACCAGTTCGCAAAATATTTTGGAGTTCTGAGTCCGTATCCTGAGAAGCTGCTAGGGCAATAGGGTCTAGCGAGCTTGTTATTGCATCCGTTCTTGATAACGCATCCGTGACAACATTGTCTTTCCCGGTAATGTGACGGATATCCGTTTTAAATTGGGCTATAAAATATAAATACCTAAATTGTCGCCGAGAACAAGCGTCTCGAGCTTTCTTAAAAGCTGAAATAATCGGCTTATGATCAGTCAGTATAAAGAATGGTTTTAATTCAATCATGTGTTGAAAATGTTTTACTGATTCGTAAATAACTAAGAGTTCACGATCATATGCACTGTATTTGACTTGTGTTGGCGAAAGCTTACGCGAAAAGAATCATAACGGCTGCCAATGACCTAGGATTTTCTGCTGCAAGACTGAACCAATATCGGAGTTGGATGCGGCAGTTACTATGGCCAACGTAGCAGACAAATCTGGATGAGCTGAAGGGCGGCGTTAGCAATGCTTACTTTGCAGGCATTAAAAGTGCTTTCTAGGTTAGCAGTCCAGTTAATGTTGCTGTTGCTCTTCACTGATGGACCAATAAGAAATGCATGAAGAGGAGCCTGAAGCTTGGCAGCATCCTGTATAAAGCGTCTATAAAAGTTTAATGCTCCTAAAAACCGCCTAAGATCCCTAATAGTTTTAGGTAGGGGAAAGTCAAAAATAGCCTTCACCTTGTCACCAACCTGTTAAGTCCCTTCTGAAGAAACCAGGTAGCCTAGAAACTCCACCTGCGGCACGGCGAATACGCACTTGTTTGTATTTAATAAAATACCGTATTCACTAAAACGTGAAAATACCGCACGTAAATGTTCCTGGTGCTCCACTTCATTAGCGGAAGCAACTAATGCGTCACCGATGTACGCAAAGTAGAACTCGAGACTCCTGAGGACTTCGTCCATGAAACGCTGAAAGGCAGCATTCCTAAGCCCAACTTCATCAGTTGAAACTCAAGTAGTCCGAAGGGGGTCGTAATAGCGGTTTTCTCTACATCAATCAATCAATCAATCAATCAATCGCAACCGGTATCTGATGGTACGCTCGAACTACATAAGTCCAATCTACTAAAAATTTTACAATTAAATAGATTGTGTGAAAAATCAGCAATATGGTGTACTGGGTATCGATCTGGCATCGTGAGTGCACGGTAATTCCCACAGGGTCGCCAACCTTCGCCTTTTTTAGGCACTAAATGGAGGGGTGACGACCAAGAGCTCTCAGACCTGCGCGCAATACCCGTACGAACTATTTCTTCAAACTCCGGTTTCGCAATTTTAAGACGGTCAGGTACTAGTCGCCTTGGTCGCGAGCACACAGGTGGGCCTGGGGTCGTTCTGATATAATACTGCGTATGGTGCTTGATTTTCGGCTCCAAAGGAGCTCTTACCGGCCGCATTATATCAAGATGTTCTTGGAGTATTCGATGAAACGATGTATCACCAGAAATGATCTTTATGTGAGGGCATGGGTAAGCAAATGCAATCGAGGCAACTGATGTAAACGAAATGCAATTATCAATTAATCGCAAATTAAGCACGTCAACAAGTAAGTTATAGAAGGATAGAAAGTATACACCTATTATCGGCTTGCTCATATCAGCTATTACAAAACGCCAAGATAATGCACGCCTTAAACCTAAATCTAAACATAAACTTAACCATTGAAATAATACTAATTTTTACGGAATTTATCGCGTATATTTAACTTTTTAAATACCCGACGTTTCGAACGCTTTACAGCACTCATGGTCACGTGCGGGACTGAGATGTTCAACGTCCATATCCTATACTATTAAACGAGCAATTCTTGTATATATATATATATATATATATATATATATATATATATATATATATATATATATATATATATATATATATATATATATATATATATATATATATATATATATATATATATATATATATATATATATATATCTATATAATCGGGATCTCGGAAACGGCTCCAACGATTTTCATAAAATTTAGTGTCCAGGGAGTTTCGGGGATAATAAATCGATCTAGCTAGGATTTATTTTTAGAAAATGTCTTTTTGTCCGTGTTTTTAGGCAATGAAAAACTGCTACAATATCGTTAGAATAAGAAGGTAAATTTTGACGGATTGTTAGTGATTATAAATAGCTTAATTGGTATAATGGTCGGTCACAAAATCGTAAAACCCCGGTTCGATCCCAGACCGACCGACCGACTTTTTTTTAACTTTTTTTTTCATGTTCCTTTCTTTTTTGAGAAAATCTATTTTTTCGTGCCCTTTTTTTAGTATTATTTAAAAATACGAAAATTTTAATTAAAATAATTGCACTCATGATTTTTTATTCAAATAACCAGTTCCGTTTTTTCTGTTATGTCGCTAAGATCAAAAAAAATATTTATATTTCATCAGTATGTAATTTGTATCTAAATATAATTTCCAAAACACACGAATTAAAAAAAATCGAGCGAAAAATACCGAGCAAAGCTCGGTCAACCAGGTACTGTCATAGTTAACCGCGGTTACCATAGATTAAAATTTAACTTTTGTTGTTTTGTTCTATGGTAACCGCGGTTAACTATGACATATGGACGTTGAACATCTCAGTCCCGCCCGTGACCATGAGTGCTGTAAAGCATTCGAAACGTCGGGTATTTAAAAAGTTAAATATACGCGATAAATTCCGTAAAAACTAGTATTATTTCAATGTGTAGTGTTCGCGTAAATATAAGAAATCATTATATAAACTTAACCAACCATATGTAGCAATTACGGTATTATTTGCAGCAAAGAGCTCGTAATTAGTTTTTTTGCGACACTGCATACGCACTAAGCTCAATGTATACACACACAAGACAGATCCCGTGTCGATTAAAAACTGCACTTTAATTTTAGCGTCAGTAACAAACAAACGCTTAGCGTTCGACTTACACTCATCAGCGGTCGCAGAGAGTGACTGCTCAACTAGTTTTTTGAATAAGCACAAGGCTTTACACACTTAGCTGCTTTCTCGCCGTAATTGAAGTGGTACCAGCAGTATTGCCCTCAGTGCGAGCACGACTTCTTGACTGACTGTAGCGCCGGCTGCTGGATTTCGACCTTCTTTTCGACAAGTCACGGCGTCTCCTTGGTGTCGACATTTCATCGAGCCTCTCGGTCAGCGCATCAGTCTTCCGATTTAGGTCTTCGAATGCTGGAGGCGAGCATAAAGTGTATGTGGTAGCTACTTGTTGTGCTTATATTTGGGGCGTGGCCTCAGCTACTTTATCGGCTAATTGGGCGAGTTGGTCGAGCGCAAGGTTATCTTACATAGCCACTATAGTTTGTAGCAAGCTGTGTAGTCGGCTTGACCATAAGGTACGCAGGAACTCATCTGGGAACCCTGATCCAGCTAAACTACGAATATGTCGCAAAAACTCGCTCGGTTTGCGATCTACCAATTCCTCATTCATGAGCAACTGCTTAATTTGCTCACTTCTTGAAGCAGATAGTCTGGCAAATAACTCACGTTTCAGTGGGTCGTATTTATCGTTCGCCGGTGGTCTAATTATTAGATCTTCGACTTCCGTAGCAATTTTTGGATCTAACACCGATATAAAATTATAATATTTTGTGACATGCGATGTAATATTTGCTAATACAAATTGGAAAACCAACTGCGCAAACCAAAGCATCGGTTTCTGGGGCCAAAATGGCAACAACTTAATGCCTACTCGGCAAAGTACCGCTTCACTGCCACTAGTGCTGCTTTTAGTTGCGTCCGTGCTAACATTTTGCCACATTTTGATGTTCTTTGTACGCTGTGTTCTTCTCGGGGTCACCAGTTATGGGAGGATAAGCTGGGCAATGATGGAAACGCCTTTCCCTCTTCCAAGAATGTAACGTTTTCTTTTTACACAAGGACAGTTTGCAACACAGATATTACAGCACCAAACAAGAGAAATTAAGACTAAATACAATTTATTAAACTTTAAAAGAATTCAAAATATGCAAGCCAAAAATAGATTTATGCGATTTGAATGGCAACCGTTACTGCGGCGGCGCAAAGCGTAGGGTCTAACTCTGAGGCCGTTTCAATGCCGACTACCGGGAAAAACGAAGACGCCCGGGCTGTCACGAAAGCAACCCGAACGTCGCCGAGCATTCCCGACAGCATCCGACACGAACATCGCGTGGGCGTGTGCGACGTTCAACACGTAAACAAAATGAAAGGTGCATGTCGCCACAAGAGTTTAAATTGTACACAAATTTTAATCAACGAAAGAAATGTTACTTTTTAATGTTCGTAAAATATTCAACCATTACTTCGCCATAACCTGCGTGTGTGTCTGTATTGAAGATTATAACACCCATAAAAAATAATAGATCCATGTACCTGAAAATATGTTAGATTGTGGATGGTTCCCATTCCGTACATCATGTTCGTGCTACATGTTTTTTTTTTTCTAAAGCTGTATAAAATTAACACTCAAATTATAGAAATGCTTTTGATTAAAACGAAATAATTTAGCGAATGTAAAATACGATGATATTATACATATAATAGGAATTCAGCTAATTATGTTTGTACATCAACTGCTTCTACTCTTATGAACGGTATTATTTGTTTTTGTAATTTTATTTGGTAGCAATAAAAAATAAAATAAAAATAGTATCTACCTATTGCGCATGCGCGTTTCAAACAATTGTCGTGTTTTCAAAGATTATATTAATTTATTTTATGTACGATTTGGGGCGACAAGAATTTCCTTTCAGAGACTACGATTAAACTAAATATTATTATAATTACAAAAATATTTGGGACATTCATGTAATAATTGTGAAACAATATACACGACAACTTTAGTTACATTGCCGGTATAGTTACTGACTGACTGTTTCTCTTGATAGAAATCTCTATGTAAGAGATCGCTCTTTGCTGAGCTATTGGGGTTAGGTATGTCTTATTATAATTATATATGGATGGGAAACGACAATAAGAATTTAAAAGTATTTGAAAGTTCCTTACTTTTTCGACTGATGGCGGTATTATCATCTTGTATCAATGCCATCATAAGATCATCATCGGAAAATAGAAAAGTTGGGTTTGATTTAATTTAAACACAGGGCACGCCACTGAAAGAATTCTAGGTGGAAGCCAGACAGAATACTGGGCAGAAAAGTAGTCCTGCCAATCTTAAACCTTACGTAGGAAATATCCCAGACAGAAAGAATAAAAGATATTATCTTGTAGCTTCCAACAGCTGGCGATCTAAGCATTTCTTACACAAGTCAGGTATAAAATTTCCTGACCGATCTCGGAAAATACACCGGCTGGTACTGCAATCACCGCACACCCTGCCAAGGGTGGTGTTGAGGTAATTCCTTCCTAATTAGGAAGATGATCGATTATTTCTTAGGACATTAGTTACAATTACGCTGTATCATGAAGCACAAATTTACCGTTGTTCTAAATGTAGTAAATAACAGAGGTGATGAAAGACATGAGTGATCAATATTAATTTTGTTATCGTTTGTTTTATTTTTCAAACGGAAAACGCAATATTATAGGCAAAAATTTAACTCCGCGGGGCGTCAGGGCGCCACGCTCGTCTCATCAATTTCGCTTATTTTTTATTATTCCCACGTCTGGCGAATGTTTGAAGGCATTCTTATGCCTACAGTTACTTACTCTTTTATTAATAAAAGTTTACGCGACCCCTGCTTATGGCGGCTGGAACAATTTCCACCCGAGCCTGTGCTTTGTTATTTATTTTATGTACCAGTTTGAAATTTAAATTGAATTTGCCGCACTCAAGTCAACTCCTGATTTTTTATTGTTTGCAATAGACGGTTTAAAAATGAAAACATTTTAGCATTTACAAATAAAAGGGATATGATTCCGTAAATATTCAATTAAATAAATATACTTTACCTAATTTCCAGCGATATGCAAAATATTTATTGCATATCGCTGGAAATTAGGGAATCGATGAAGAAATGGTCAATTTTTTGTTAAATGTTATTGGAATTGGGAAAAATACAAAGGTAGAAAAAAGATCGAGTGTTCTTATGACCACAAGACTGAAGTAAAACTTCTTTAGCGCCATCTGTATGTATGAACACACACACACACACGCATATATATATATATATATATATATATATATATATATATATATATATATATATATATATATATATATATATATATATATATATATATAGATTCCAAATTCGAATGAGGTTTAGAGCAAACTTTCTCCTCCAAATGTTGCCATATCTTATAATCCAGTGGACTCTGAACTAGTAGAGGGCTGGTCTTCATATCCAATAAAGTCAATTTCTTGGGTGGTCAACCAGTTTTGCGTGCTTCGTGCCCTATGAGCTGGTGCAGAGTCCTGTTGGAGTACTCAATGTCTGTTTTTGAACACTTTTTGAGAAAGAGGTGCCACTATGTTTATTAGGAGGGTATTTTGGTACACCTCGGCACTGTTTTTACACCTTTTTTCACCAAAAACACCTCAGCACACAATAGGATTCTAAGCCATTTCATGCGTTACGTACAACATCATCAACTGTAGGAGACACCTGTTTAGCCTCTGAAATCCATTGTTCGCAGGATTTGGTAATTTTAATTCCACTAGAAGAGAACACGGTTGATCCTTATGTATTGGCATGCTACTCGTGGAATTAAAGGCTTCGGATAAAATTAAGCTTAGTGGCAACTGATTTCTTAAGGTTTCTGCAAGGTCACTTCAGGTAGCCCTGATATTTGCAATTGGGTCTCAACACAGGACACTCGTAGCTCCATGTTCTTATTTTTATGTAGAAGTTCGGTATTTTTGTTTTTAAGCGCTTTAATTATGCACTCTTGACTTTTCACACATTCTTTCACTTTCTACTCATATATGCTCGCAAAGGAAATTTAGAGAAATTTCGAATACTCTCTTGAAATTATCAGAAAGAATTCGATTCCTTCTTAGAAGTTTTTTTCACCTCTTATGTTATCTGATGAAGTAATTTGGAGCTCACATCTTTGCTAAGGGATAGCTCCGTTTCTTCTTCCACATTTTCAGATTCATCAATAGAAACAAATTCTAACGATCTGCGCTACGCATTGCATAAGCATTCTGTGCAGCTCCACTTGAGACCAGGAATGCTAAGAAATGTCTCTTGCTGTTTGTCAGATAACTTCGCACACTCATGGGTTGCTTGGACCCCTGCATTGGCCGACTCCTAAGTGAGCCAAAACAGCTGCTATTTATTAAACTTGCCGACGCAACCACTCCCCACTTAAGTAGCGAGCGACTGTGTCATGGGATTTGAATGCTATAATTGGTCGTATGTCGCAATAACAGACGTTCGCAACCACTTGCTATAAAATTAACAACAAACGACTAAGACATATCCCGCCTACCCTCCAATCACGCAAACATTTACTGATCGCCGTGAGGGTGACGAACGAAAAACTGTGAGTATGAGTAGAGTGAGTAATATGAAATTAGCGTTTTGTACGGGATAAATATAGTATATATAAGTCATTTTTTGTAAAATATATTTAATTAATCAAAGTATGCACAGTTATTATCTATGCACTTTTGTCATCTCATAGGTAGTTCATTGACTCTTTACTAAAAAAAACATGGGGGCGAGAATCCATAAACTCTTTGAAGGCGGTTTGGACTGCCGCATCGGAGTTGAATTTTTTTCCTTGTAAGAAGTTGTCAAAATTCCTGCTGGAGCAAGGTCCGGAGAGTACGGTGGATGTCGCAGACATTCCAATTGTAGCTCATCTAACTTAGTGGTTGTTTGTTGTGCAGCGTGTCTTTGTGTTCTTGCTTTGTCGTGAAGCAACAGTGGCCCAGAGCGATTGACAAATCTTTGTTGTTTAGCAGCTTGTTCTTCCTTCATGGTTTGTAGTTGCTGACAGTAGATATCTGCCGTAATAGTTTGGCCAGATTATAGAAAGCTGTAGTGAACAACACCGGTGCTAGTCCACCAAACACTTATTAGTAACTTTTTCTGAGTCAATTTTCGTTTAGGGCAGGATTTGGCTGGGTCCCCAGAGTTCAGCCATTGCGACGAGCACTTCTGATTATCGTACAGTATCCACGTTTCATCAAACGTAATGATTCGATTTAAAATCCTTTCATTTTTGTATCGGCTGAGCAAAGTAACACAGCAGTCAAAGTGTGTTTGCAAGTTCGATTTACTCAATTCATAAGGTACACATCGTTAAAGTATTTTTTACTTTCACTATTTGCTTAATCCTGCAGCTATCTCTAAAGTGCTTTGTGATGGATCCACTTCCACAATAGTCTTTAATTCTTCATTTTCCATTTTGGTCTACGGCCGTCTACGGGGTTGGTTCTGAAGGTCGAAATTTCCAGATTTAAAATGTTGAAACCAAAAACGTACCGTGCTTTCTTTTGCGATACAAGCGCCATAACCACCATAAATCCTTCGATCTGTTTCTGCAGCACTGGTGCCACGGCAGAACTCGTGCTCTTAAATATACCGATATTTTATGTTTTCCATTGTGTCAAATGTACCACCTAAATGAATTTATAAATTTAAATTTTGAATTCTTAACCAAAGAGGAGATATTACAGATCAAAATGGCCAGTACGACAAAACGCTAATTTTGTATGTAAGGACCCAATATATATATACGTGTGTGTGTGTGTGTGTGTGTGACACGTGGGTACGCCTGCATTTGGCTACACCCTACAGGTACGTCAGTAACCCATGTTGCTTTATGAGTGGCGGTGAGAGTGTCAAATAATTGTCATAAGTCACCATCGAAATATTTGATGGAACCTTTTGAAGTAGAACTTAGCAAAGCGTACATGTTAATTCGGATATGCGGAACACGTTTTAGTATTATACATAAAAAGTCAAGAGCAGGAGTTAAAATGTTCTTCAAATTATACATAAAAATTGGGCCCCGTGCTGTTAGGGTTCCGTATATATTATGACCAATTAACTTTAAGTTCTAATTTTTTATAGAAGAGGGGGGTAAACGAGCGTGCGGCTCAACTGATGGTAAGTGACTACCGCCACCCGTGAACAACCGAACACTAGGGAATTCCAGATGCGTTGCCAGCATTTAAGGAAGGAGTAAGATTTTTTCTTGAAGGCGTCTATGTCGTATCGATCCGAAAAAGTCACCGGTGGTAAAAAATTGCACAGAAAAGTAGTACTAGGAATAAAACTTCTCGTAAAACGTACAGTAGTGGACCGCCAAACATTAAAACGTAGGCTTGTTTCACGAGTATCAAACCCATATTTTTTAAATCTATTATTTTCAAATACAGTAAATGGTACATAATATACAGACACTTCCAATTCCAAACTAGTTTTAGAGATATACACCGCTACAAAACGGTCTAAAAATGACAGCAGTGATGGTCCCCATTTCTGCATTTTTGAAGATAAAAAAGAACAAAATATGTTTTTGCATTTAACTTAAAAAGGTCAAGAAATTAACATGCCACATGCCACAAACGATGTGATTTGTGACTTATTGTTTGTGAAAGGACCCTTACCAAAAATATTTTGAATGAATATCTAATACAATAATTGTTTTCCGGTCAAAATTCTACTTCAAATATCTGTACCGCAGGTCTGTAACTTAATTCGTCTACGAAATAGAGATCAGTGACATTGATAGGGCTCCGTTTTAAACTTTTGTTACAGTACTAAAAACTAACGCAGGTAATTATTAGGTTTATAGCATCCCAGGTTTCTTTAATAATAATGACACATAACATTTGTGTTCAATTATTGTAGGCGTTCCCGGAGTAAAATTAAATTTCATTCCCTATTTCTACGCAAGAAAATTTCTAAGGAGAAGTAAATTAAAAATAAAATTAAAAATGAACACAGTAAAATATAAAATAAAGTTAATTTGACTAATAAAATAAGTCAATAATTTTACTGCTTATTTCATGTAAATTGATACGCCTTAAAGTTGTTTTAAGAAATATTACAGTAATATTATTCAGTTAAATCACAGTCTATGATGATAATTACAAAAAATAACGCCTAAGATTAAAAATACGAAAAAAAAAAGATTTCAATAGCTACACCCTTGCAAGCGTAAAACATAAGTAGTAGCTATTTCTCTTATCATCAATGTGAATATAAAACGTATGACTCACTGCACCACGCTGCCTCAAACAAAAAACTTAAGTTTAAGTGAACAACACTCACTAAATCCCCGTATTATATTTGAGTAGTGGTCAAATATAATACGGGAATTTAGTGAGTGAATACGACAGAATATCCTACTTAAAATTATCACGTCTAACTGTTTTTCGTTCATTATCAAAATAATACATAAACCATCACTGCCATCATCCAGAGGGCTAGTCGGAGAATACGCACTGAACATAATATTATCGCCAATACTACCGATAAACTTGCGTCTAGGTCGTCCTTTGCAACTGTGCCACTAACATTTGCATCATATTTTATCACTGTTACAATATTAAATTAAGAATGATTTTTGGCCTTTACTTTAATAGCTGCAGTTACGTAGAAATAATTTAAGATTGCAACACCAATCTAAAAAGGGTTAAGAAATAGCCGTACTGAATATTCAGGAGGCTAAACACAGGGCCGGATTGCATGGCTTGTTTTCATTAGCATGATTGGGCTGACCCCGTTTGAAATCCCACCATATACAAGTACATACTACAGTTGCACATAATGGGTTAAATTAAGTCGTGCATTATATATGAATGCAGTCCCTTTAAAAATATTTAAACTATATTATACGGCATAACATATCAAACTGAAAATTAATAAAGTAATAATTTGATAAATAAAACCTGTCTTCATTCAACTGTATTAATGCATTTTTACGAATATATTCAAAAATATTATATCAAATATGCATTTTAACCCTTCAAGCGCCATAAAAATCCCATGCAAAATCCCATGCAGTAACATGCGCCTGGCAAATTCCAAGCGGTCGCATGCGACCGCACCCACCCACAGCACTTATAACCATTAACACTTATATTCAGAGACTACTTTTCTTGAAGGAAGTTTAGCATTATAAAATCTATACAAAATGTTCTATCTTGTGTTCCAAACAAAAGTCAAGTTTTACTTCATCGCAAAAGATTTTATTGTATTTTGATAACAAAAAAAAACATACCAAGCGAATATCAACAGCGTGAAAATCACAATTATTTCAATATGGAGTAATATACTCCAAATTATTTACGTAAAAAGACTAATTATTATACTCATACAAAACTTTCATTACAATTTTATAGTTAAACACTATACTGAAATAATAATAAAACACTAGAAAAATCCAAAAATCAACACAATAACATTCACGCGAAAACGGCGAACGAAATAAACGTAGATTATAAATAAATATTCATAGGATAACAGTTATGATTTTTTATATTTACGCGAATACTGTACATTGATTAAAACTACTTTTACGGATTTTATCGCGTTTTATTTATTTTATTTTTATTTTTAATACCCGACGCTTCGGGTACTTTCCAGCACCCATGGTCACGGCGGACTAACGTCAGTCACCTCAGTCCCCCGTGATCATGGTCACATGCAACCGCTCGGGATTTGTCAGGCGCATGCGACTGCATGAGATTTTACGGCGCTTGAAGGGTTAAGCAATATTGCTTAATTTCGCTGTCACGTCACTGCTGCTTGAAAATAACCTAATCAATTTCAGTATATTTTAGTATATCATGAAAATAAATCATTACAGTTTAAAAAGTAAGGCACCAGTACAAACCATTTTAATTCCTATCTTAAGAACATTAAGTTAAAATATTGAATAGCATTGGAAAAGAAAAAGTGTACACGGAAGATGACCGTTATATTTTAAAATTAACATATGCGGTGCGTTTATTTATAAAGCCACACGTGCGCTACGTTTAATTTAACTATATATAAACATCTCTAGATTATTTTGGTCACGGCTATACAATACGGTCTTAACAGAACATAATGACAACTGATTCACGTAAACATGTACGAATAAATGTTCTACTTTATTTCAAATAATAAAAAGTAGATAATTATAGTGATTATACGTTTAACCAAATTAATGCACGGACGATTACAGTGTAAACCATGCTTAACTATATTACATTTTATTATTTTTGAGTTTCCTAATAAAGCCGAAAAAATAAAACGATAACATAGGTACTCGAATCCTAAATTCAATGACCTCGATTTTCTTGAGAAAAAGATGTTAGTAAGAAATTGGCTATACATTTTCCTGTCCCTGGTTTATATTGAAGATTTTCTCGCAAAGCTCCAAGAAATTCAAGTCTGTGTAACACTATTTGAACTATAAATATATAGTGTTATTCATTTATTACTTGATTTAGTTTTGTAAAATAAACAAGCCAATATCTTATGTATTTTCCACATGTTTGTAAATTAGAATCATATTTTGGGGAGTCAATTTAATACTCGTATAAAATAGTAACAAAAGTTTTATTTAAAATTGCTAAATTTAGTTAGGTACATTGATTTGTTTAAATTCATTTAATTCCTCAATGATAACATTATATCACCCATAATATTAGTGTATTGCACTGTACTACTGTTCAATATTGAAGTTTTAAAATGGGAATCGATTCTCATGACCTGATTTGTGCCTTTCCATTCACCTATAGAACTTTATCAAAGCTGGAAGCCGCGGTAATACCTGTGCCTCAAGATAAGCTTAAGCAAACTAAAGTTAAATTTAAGTTAGGCGTAAGTCGCCTTAAGTTTCTATCCAAATGCCGCTTTAGTCGTTTTTGCTTCTTTGCGATTTAAATATTTGCAAGTTTTTCTATTTTTCTTATATTACTTATTGATATTTGTAGAGCTATCGACTGCTCCTTCGAATCTAGCTCGGAGGAACCAGAAAGTGGTGCGGTGGTAAGGTCCACGGGTTCGATTGCGGGCCAAATTCAATTATGCGAGATTAACTATACGTGGAGTGTATATGCCTGATTGCCTTTAACCAAACAGGATGGATCGACAAATTGCACTATGCGAAGCAGTTACTACTAGATTATTCTGTGACCGGCTGCCACAGGTGCAATCATATCTAGCGTCTACCTTCAGCTGCGATGTAAGAGAGTAAGCGACAGCAGCGGACGTCCTTTTATCATTTTCGGCCGTCTCCACTTCCGTCTAGGCGGGGTGCGTTTCTTGTTAGCCGCAAAAATGACGCTACATATTCTAGTTTCCCCCACTGCCTTTCAGTGCGTGCGGAGGGAATTCGAATTGGATGGAGGAGGGCACTGGCCAGTTACTAACCAACTAAACAAAATGCGAGGGTACTCGTTTACCTCGCAACCAGATATTGAAATTCAAGCACTTTAATATATTTCCTTAACCTTCTCTATCATAGCGAACATTTATTAGTTGACACGTAATTTATTTCTTAATAGACTTTGAATGATAGGGTTAGAAATTGTATGATAAAAGTGACAAAAATGTTGTGACTATGTTTAAGAAAGATATGCTTTGGTGGTTTCGAAACGTAGAAATAATAAAATGAGGAGAGATTGATTTGTTTTGTCTTTTTTTTACGCTGCAGAAGTGAGTGGAAAAGTCGTCAATGGATGCTGTAGATGGAAGTTTATAGAAAAAATTAGTGATATACTAAAAATGACTCATATTATGAGTAACCTAAACTGACAAGCATGTAAGTATAACGATGTGAAAAATGCGAGAGAGGTGTCTCAGAATCTAAATGGAAGTCGTGAGTCGTGAAACATTATAATTTTCTTAAGTTTCATGGAGGTGTTTCAAATATATTGATTGCACGTTCATTAATTAAAATATCTCGGCCGCTGAACAAATACTTTTTGGCCATAAAAATATTTTTTTCCAAACGGAATTCGAACCAACGCAGCGGCTCCGCAGAGATGCAATCAAGCGTACCTCTTATTATCATAGTTGTTTCGGTTTAAAAAATCTTATTATATGATATTTTGTGACTTTTAATTTTTAATTTGCTATTTTAACCCCATCGGTAAAAATTATTATACTTAAAATGGAACCAAAGTATAACCAAATTTTGTGCGTCCAAGAATAACATGGCGTGCAATGTGATCGTTTTGAATCGCGATAGTGGCAATTGTTACTCTAAGGAATTTGTTAGAAAATCAAAGCAATTTTCGTTCGTCAACGAGCTACGCTGTGACTGACGTCCCTATTTGTCTGAGGACTAAGCAACCGAATAAACGGAGTGATTGTATTAAGCGAGAGTATGAATAGACGGGGGATTTTGATATTCTTCAAGAAGAACAATATAAAAAAAGCTACAACAAAATACCTTTTTATTGAGTGACGTAAATGTTTTTGCAGCTTGAGCAGATATAAATAAAGACTTTTTTTATATATTTTTTTAATTTAAATACTTAAAATGGACGGAAAAATAAGAAGGATAATAGCTCAATGCTGCATTTTTGGCATTATTTGATGGCAGCTTATGTTCATCAGTAGATTTGTGAAGGGCTGTAAGGATAAAGAAGACGAAGTTAGAAAATATATATAATTTATTTCAACAGGTGTATTTTTTTATTTTTTTAGAGGGTTAAAAGAAAAGCATTATAAAATACTTAACCTCTCAAACGACAAGCGCGTAAATTTGACTGCTTCGATATTCCGTCAAAATTCAAGAGGTCAATTGTGACCGCACCCACCTACAGCACTTTAACCCACAAATACTTGTTTGGAGACTACTTTTCTATGAAGAAGTTTTTCATTATAGAATCATTATGAAATTTTCTATCCTTTAGTGGAATAAAAAGTCAGTCAACCTATGGATATTTATTTATAATCTACGTTCATTTCGTACGCCATTTTCGTGTAAATGTTATGTATATTTTGATTTTTGGATTTTCTAGTGTTTTATTAGTGCCTTAGCATAGTATTTTATTATAAAATTGTAAAGAAAGTTTTCGTGTGAATATAATTTATCTTTTTACGTCAGTAAATACAAGTAATATATACAGAAATATTTTTGATTTTCACGCTGCCGACATCCGCTTGGTACGTACTTTTTTGTTAACAAAATACAAAAAATCTTTTTGTAATGATGTAAAACCTGACTTTTGTTTAGACCGCGTGATAGAGAATTTTGTATAGATTTTATAATGCCCAATTTCTTTATAGAAAAGTAGTCTTTAAGTATAAGTTTTAATTGTTTAAAATACTGTGGGTGGGTGTGGTCACATGCAACCGCTCGGTATATGCCGAACTCATGCGACTGCATGGTTTTTATGGGATTGAAGGGTTAATGTAAATTATGAAATAATTTTAAATATTTTTACTATAAAATGTCGTACACGTACGTATATTAACATTGGAAATTCGGTGCCACTGGGTTATAACTCTTGAAAATATCGGTCAACTGGGATCTAAGCCAACAGCACCTGCCCACTCAGCTGATTAACGGACGAGACTAAACATCAACCAGAGTGCCTTGCCAACCGAAAATTGGCAACCAAAATTTAGTGGTGCTTTCACTGGTGTACGTAATGGCTCGTACGATCACACAAAATATCCAAGCCATGTTTTAAGATAACGAGTATCAATTTATAAGATACTTTGTCCGGACGTTGAATGTTAAATACAAAAAAATTTATGTTATATTGAAATGGGATATCACTCAGTCTTTATACGAAAGCACATGTTTTTCGCTAAGAAATTTTAAGTGCTTTTATTTCTAGAAATTTTCCTAACCTAAAATCATAAAGAAAAAAAAAGGATTATTACTACTATAACCATTATTACGTAAAACTACTGCTAGACTTTTTCACATACATAGATTGCTACATAGTACGGACCGATATAACTTAGGACCTTCAAGAATCGATCTAACCTGTTTCTAAAGACCAGAAATATACCTGCAATTCTCCTGGTATAGCTTTTCATAGAAAGCGGTCACCACTTATCATTTGCTTAGCCGCATCCTCTTGTGCCCCCTCTTCTATATAAATAGTAGTTCCGGAAAGAACCCTTGCCGTCACACGATGGCTTTAATCTTAATCATGTTGCCAACAATATAAGACTACGTTTCCCTTCCGTAAGTCATTAATAGCAACGCTGGCTACTTTTGGTTCTTTCGTTAATTTAGTTTAAAGATATATCGAACAAGAAGATTAAGCAAAATTCTGAATGCAACACACCTGAGTTGGGTTCGTCGTTTATATAATCTTATGAAACAGAGTGCAATGAACTTTACCACTTCTTTTTCAAAGAAAATTACAATTAATAAAGATGTATTATTCCTTTTTTAGTTATTTAACACCTAATTGAAGTAAATCAAAATAATTTACTTCATATCGGTGTTAAATAGCTAAAATAGGAGTTAATTTTTCAAAATTTCAATGGTTATTTCTAAATAAATTTCAGTAACAAAGTTATATTTATTAATAATAGTAATCATAATTAATACCAATTATTAAATAATAATAAATGAGGTCAAATGAAGGGTTGCGATCACAGGATGCCTCTTATGCCACCCAAGTATTTTATACAGTAAAAATAGATGATTTAATTAGAGGTTTGATAATGTAAAGAAACTGAATTATAACCTCAAATTATATCATTTCATTTGGCACCACGCAGAACATAGGTTCATCTTGGTTTACAGCGTTGACAACGCGTCTATAATATTCATTCTTTGAAGAGAGCTGCAAGCGCTTATTGGCTTTAGTAGTTAAGTCACTTCAAATGTAATCTGTACCTATATCTATATATAAAATAATTTACTGTCTGTTAGTCTTGCAAAAACTCCTAAATGGCTCGAACGATTTTGATGATTTATTTTGTGTGTATTTAAGAGGGCCCTTGAATGGTTTAAAAACTCAGTTGAACCCGATAAGTGGCGCTGTTGTTTTGAGATACACAAATCACCCGTGCAATATCGGGGCAAATCGCTAGTGTACTTATATAATATAATATAATAAGGCAGAAGGGTTTTTTTGTTCAAATACGCTAATGGCTGGTAATACCAGTCCGCTTTGAAAAATTATTATTGTGTAGTATAGCCAGAATCATTAGTAATATTATAGGCAATATAACATTATACAAAACCTCTCAGCTTGTCTTAAATATTGATTTTTGTTAAGCAAGTTGGAAGAAAAAGCGCTCCCGAACTGCTTTATTCGCGTTCGCTGGCGTAATGGTTAGTGATACGTAAATACAATGGTCTACAAAGATCTTTAACCTCTCAAACGGCAACCGTCAAAATTTGACCGCTTCGATATTTCGTCAAAATTCAAGAGGGTAAATGTGACCGCACCCACCCACAGCATTATAACTCATCAATACTGTGAAGATTCGCTTGAGGTGAAACTCGAGTAATTCGAATCTGCTGTGTACAACAACGACACAGCCGAAGTAATTAAAGGGAAAGTGTCGGGATTGTACATGGCGGCATACAACGCAACGGTTGGTTTTGTGGCTTTGGACGGGACTGAGACAGAACGGTCGGGCCAACTTGTCTTTCGAACACCTCCTCAGGACCCCATAGTGGTAACAGCAAAGTGTACAAGAGTAATGCTCGAGGACGAGATCTTGGACAGGCTCAAGGCTGTGTCCATGACTTTGGAGAAGGGCGGCTCTCTTGGGCATTGGCAGTTGCCAAAAATAACGTGGGTCAATGGCGTACCCGGGTGTGGAAAAACATCCTGGGTTATGAATAACTTCGCGGAGGAAAATGATATCATAATCACTACAACAACTGCAGCTGCAACTGACTTGAGGGAGAGGCTAGCATCACGTGTAGGAGCCGACGCAGCAAGGAAGGTGCGGACTATGGCCTCAATCTTGGTAAATGGCATAAGGGCGTCTGAGAAATACTCTCGTCTTTTAAGCGACGAAGCGCTCGTGAACCATTTTGGGGCTATAGTAACGGCAGTACAAATCACGGGTGCAAGCGAGGTTCTCAATGTAGGGGACAACAACCAGCTGCCATATATCAACAGGCATGATTTGTTCCGACTGCATTACACTCGACCAAATCTTGTGGCTAATATCAACCAAGAATGGCACTGCACGCACAGAAACCCACTGGATGTAGCATATGCACTAAACGAAATCTATGATGGTATATACTCATCCAATACTAGGTTGCGATCTCTAGAGCTAAAGAGATACATGGGTTCACAGATCCTAAAGTCCCTTGAAAATACTTTATACTTGGGACACACCCAGGCTGAAAAGGAAAATCTCATCGGCTAGGGCTATGGAAAAGGGAAGGGGTCGCGAACTCTAACCATACATGAAGCTCAGGGGCTCGTGAGCGAGACGGTGGTAATCGTGCAATCTAATAGAGAGAAACAACGCCTATATAACAGTATTTCTCATGCAGTGGTGGCAATCTCGCGCCATACGAGCCATTGCATCTACTACACCGATTGGTGTGAGGAAGATGCAATTGCATGTTTCATTTTGCGTGCCGGGGCTGCCACCACAAGCAGAATTAGGGATTACAACATGAAAATGGCAATACATCATCGAGACTTAAAGGTTGCAAGAAACATTATGAACGTGGTCCGAGACAAAGCGGCGTAAACGACAATCAAACGGATGTTAAATGACATAATCGCAACAATTTTACTTACAATTAAAATTGGAAAATTTTTGTGAATTATAGTTATGTTAGTTATAAGTTAAGTATTAAGTATTAGATGTTTAATATCCATAGTTTAAGATGCATGAAAAAAAAGAACATAAAAAAAACAAAAAAAAACAGCCCTGGCAAAAAAAAATTATGAATTAGTTATAAGTTAGTTATAAGTATGTAGACAAAAGTTTTAAAACCATAGTTTAAGATGCATGAAAAAAAAGAAGAAAAAAAAGAGAAAAAAAAGAACAAAATAAAACAAACCAAAAAAAAAAGAAAAATAAGAAAAAGAAAAAAAAATATACGAAAAAAAAAATACGCTAACCGTTAGATATAAGGCATGATATTATAGTAATCTATGTTAATGGAAAAATGTATATTCAAAAAACGCGGAGAGATGTTGAAGCTTAGAAACTACAAATGTAATGTCATAACAATTATAAAAAAATGTAATAAAGGGTACGGACTACGAGTCTGCAGAGTAGAAATAATAATTATAAAAAAACCCATCAATACTTATGGTTAGAGACTACTTTTCTATGAAGAATTTTGATATTATAGTATCAATATGAAATTTTCTATCATATTGTGTTATAAAAATTAGGTTTGTTTATGGATATTTATTTTTTATCTACGTTCATTTCGTATGCTTTTTAGGCTTCCGACATCCGCTTGGTGTTTATTTTTTTTTTGTTATCAATATACAATAAAATCTTTTTGTAATAAAATAAAACCTGACTTTTGTTTAGACGACAGGATAGAGAATTTTGTATAGATTTTATAATGATAAACTTTTTCATAGAAAAGTAGTCTCTAGATATAAGTTTTAATGGTTAAAAGTGCTGTCGGTGGGTGCGGATGCATGCGACCGCTCGGGATATGCCGGACGCATGAGACTGCATGGGATTTTTATAAGGATTGAAGGATTAAGTCGCATGCAGAAAGCTGCGGCGAGCGCATGTGGTTTTTAACTAGCAACTTGATACTATGCGAGTGTATCTTAACCTCCCCAATTTTAGGTAATAATGGACGATAACGAATTGGATAGTGCTAATTATGACAAGAGTGAGTCAGTGAAAATAGAGAAGAGTGAACAGGAATTGAAAGAAATGTCGAATGTGAAAACATGGCTGATTCAGGACAAAAATAAAAAAGAGAAAGGGCAGCAAAAAAAAGTGAAGGCAGTAGTAAAGAAGGGTTGAAAACGGTTTATTAAAAGTGAATCTGCCGATAATAATAAAATATAGTAAGAACGAGAAACGAAGACAGCATTAACGAAGTATTTGAGGTGAATTTATTTGGTTAGCAAGTTGTTACTAAACAAATGGCTCTAGCTAGATTTTTAAGGAACAAAAAGATATCGAACGTTATTAAAATTAAATAAATAGTCCTTTTGAAGTTCCGATCCAATTTGGTAACAAAAAACAAGCTGAAAAACTCATTAATTCTAATAAATTTATGAAGAAAGATATAAGGGCTCATTTTACCTACATAAGTCACATATTAAATGAAATAATAAGGGGAATAGAAATAAAAAATAATGAGAAGGAGTTGGTACAAAACATCGAAGTGACATATAGTATTGCTTCAGTCAAAAGATTAAAACGCATGGAGATAGGATGAAAATGGATAGACAATGAAAAAGAACGACTATGTTTTGAAAACGCGTTCGTACCCTCGTTTATGTCCATTCATCATTGTAGAATTAAAGTCGAAAAGTATATATTTCCAGTTACTGAGTGCTTTGGCCGGATGATTGGAATAAAAGTTTTTCAAGTCAAGTAAATATATCAACCCTATTATCATGCACTTCGCCATATATATATATATATATATATATATATATATATATATATATATACACATACAAATACACAATTATCATACATATATATATATATATATATATATATATATATATATATGTACGATAATTGTGAATGAAATTGTGGTACAATTTACCCAACACACTACGTAATTTGTTACAAATTTGCTCATCATATGTAATATATACAAAACTTGTATCTCACCATTTTTGATGGATGTAAAACAGTTTTAAAAGAGTAGTAAAGTAAAAGAGGAGATCGTTCGCCGGGCAAGGTGTTCTGCCTGGGGAGCGGCCAACGATCGAGATTTTCTACATATACTGTTTTTGATTCAAAACTTTGGTAGCGCGATGCTTCCATGTTTTTTTCGCTTTTGGCGCCCATTAACGTAAATCCATTAATATGGAGACCATTCTCTGCATTCAACCAGTCATACTGTAAGTTGACCGCGCTTCTGTTCCCGTACGGCAGTGTACTCTCGCTCACGCTCCAGCTTCTCAAAGCTCAAGGCCTAGCCTTCAAAATCGATGAGACCTTCTCGATAGTGCTCTAACCCCATTGCCCTGAGGCACGTGTCCCTCCGCCCACCATCGTGGCTTCCTTAGCGGTCCCTGCAGCTTCTTCATAGACCGAATCGTCCGCGTCTCCCGACTCCGACAAAGAGTGCTCGAACACCACTTACGTCATCCTCTCAGAAGAGGTTCGCCTTTTTCGACATCTTATCCGGTAGTGCTCCTCAGAAGCGACAGACTCCGAAGAAACTGTTACCGCCACGAACCTATTTACGACGGTAAAGTCCAAGTGTGGCCCGAAGCGCGCCATAACTTCCCCCTCATCCCCAACTCCGGCAGCCCCTGCTGCTGCCTCCACCCCCGCAGCTCCAGCCACTGCCACTGCCCCAAAGAAGTCGTAGGACCCCCCCCCTTCTAAGTTACTTACACATTTCCATCGAAACTAAAAAAAAGTCCCACCCCCTGTCTTCCTCAGAGACAAAGCGCAGTTCACTGTACTCTCCAAAACCTGCTACGACGCAGGTACCAAATATGAGCAAAAAATCAACCTCGGTGAAGTCATAAAAATAATCCTGCAGTCCATTGAAAACTTCCGTAACCGCACTAGGCTCTTCACGATAGAATGTGTGTCATACCACACGTACGCTCTTCCGGATGAGTCAAATGTCAGGGCTATCCTTCCCGGAGTTCCCTTTGAACTCGCCAATGTAGATATCCTGGAAGACCTTACGTCCCAAGGTTTCCCCATTGAGTCTGTGCACAAGATGCACAGCAGTAGGGCCGATAGGTTTCCTCTTGCTCTGCTCATCCTTACTAACATGCTAGAGGTAAAGTCCATGTTTGGGCAAGTGCGCACCGTATGCGGCTTGTCAAGAGATAGGGTCGTACCTCCCCACAGGCGTTAGCATCCAGCATAGTTCCACCGCTGTCACCTTAACGGATACGCGGTGGTCAACTGTTCAGCTCCTCCTGGGTGCATTACATGCTTCGATCCACATAGCTCGGAAGAGTGCCCTCGGCTCCAAAACGCCGAATCCCCACCTGCATGTGTACTGTGTGGACAGACTGGCCACGCGGCTAACTGCAGAGGCTGCCCTCACACGCTTCGCCCCCATACTACCAAAGCTGCCGGACCAGCTCCACCATCGGTCAATGACCAATCATTCCCAACTCTCACAAGCATAATGCCCCGTTAGGGCTTATCTCAGCCCCTCGGGGCTTGTCTAAGCCCCCTCGGGGCTTGTCTAAGCCCCCTATGGGCTTGTATTAGCCCCATCGGGACTTGTCTCATTCCTCTGAGGGTATATATCAGCACCCATCTAGCTTCAAAAGGTTCATCGCAGCACTGGAATAATAATGCATTCTGTTCCTTCAAGTTACTCTCTGCACTATACAGTGTTCGCCACGGCTCTGAGCCTCACTGCTCGCCCCTGCTACACGGCACTCTCGCGGATTACTTGCCTTCTTCTCGACTCACCGCAGACTACAAGGCAATCTCCTGGCACTTGCACATTCTTCACACCATCTCCAACGTTCTCCAGATTCCCAATCAAATCACCTCATTCGTGAGTAGCCGCATATCCAGTCAACTTTCCTCTTGCTATAGTGTCCGCAGGCTGAGAAACTGCTTTTCTCTAACTAAGAAGGAAGTGAAAACATTAGTTTCGGAATACGTTGTAGGAAATGGGTGGATAACTCCATTTAAGGATGATATTCCTGGAGATGATTGGTTTTGGCGCTTTTGCATAAGAAATAATCTATCATTAAAAAAACCACAGTCAATCGAAATAGCTAGAAGGAAAGCTTGCAATCCGTTCGCCGTATATGAATACTTTGATTTATTGGAAAATGCCATAAATGATTTGGATCTGGTCGAGAAACCTGAGTGCATCTATAATCTAGATGAAACCAGTTTTTGCAACGATCCTTCCAAGAGTAAAGTGCTTGGCCAAAGAGGGTATAGTTCTACTAGGACAACTAGCTCCCCGGCCGTGATACCACAACTGTCCTATTTGCAACTAATGCACGCGGCGATAAAGTCTCATCGCTCATAATTTTTCAAGGAAAATACTTGTGGAATGAGTGGTGTTACAAAAATGATAGTGTGAAAACAGCATACGCTGTAAGCCAAAAGGGCATGGCAACATCAATTTTCGAAAAATATTTTAAAATGTATTTTTACCTGCGATCGGAAATGAGCGATCAGTTCTACAAATTTATGATAAAATGTGATGAATATTATGTTCCATCGATTGATACACAAAGTGATGTTAAGCTAAAGTAGTTATTTTTATATCTGTTTTTTCAATAAAGCATAAAGTCATCATAGGAAAATTTGATAAATATTTTCCATCGAAATTTTTTGTCCTCTAATAAAATATGATTTATATGTGCCGTTAGTTTAGTACAAAGTGAAGTCAAATAAATATAAATTAAAAACAATGCATAGTTTTATTTCACTTAGGAACCCATCAGATTATCGATTACCTACACTTTTTTACCATTTATCGATATTTTTACGCCTACACGGCACTAATCCTATAGAAAATAGTCACATTAGCCCCCAAAAATACAAAATATACTTTTAGTCGTATTAGGACTTGACTGGTGCAACCTAAAGATCATTTTTGCGAAAATTTCACGCTAGAGGATGTTGCCTCTGATTCTGAGCACATACGCTACAAAAGCGAATAAGTTATTTTAAACAGTTGCATTTACCCCAACATGGGGCTAATGCGACTTTTTCTGTAGGCATGGGTTAGTATTAAGATTTTTGGTAAATCCTACAGCTTTTTGACATTATTATAGGTCGATACGAATCTCCGTTGTATGCCTTCTTAATCTTATAGTTTTAATATAATCGAATAAAATAAGGTGGACATTTTTAGCAAAAGGTAAAAATTTTATTTTTTTAGTTGCAATAGCCTCCATTGACCTTACCAGGTTAAAGCCAGTCTTACCGATGGGTTTTAGTGGGTAGAAATACCAAATAACCACGCAAACGGCTGCGTGGTATGCTTTCAGCATTCACCGACTCCCTCCCCCGCTTTTTGGAGGGTAGCCCTTCTTTGCTTCTGGGCGCAAAAAATGCATTCAACCGTGATTCAGAAATTAATGCAATGTGTACTTTTTCCTGATACTAAATATACTAACTTTAATTAGTTTAGATTTCAAACTTTGTGAGTTACATTGAATTACATTTAAATTACAGTATTTATCCGTTATACAAATAAAAAATACTTCAAAAATTAACTATATATTTTCTGATTATTTTACTTTACACATAATTTTCAGCACTAAAATGGCTTTATTTTCGAATGTAATGACAAAAAAAATAACATGACGATTTTTTAAATTTTAGTTTTATATTTTCAAGTATCAAATGTACTTTTCTTTTTTGGATATTTATTTTCTGTATCTGCATTATATCTGACTTCACTATCTCCTAAAAGCTATTCTACACTTTCACAAACTATGTTATCAACCTTTTTTTAAGTTTTTTGTATCATTTGTTCTTAACATTTCCCTCTTGTTTTCTTATAATAAGATTTTTCTTTTGAGACTTTCCGTTATTATTCTTTTCGTATTATTTTCTCCTTGTAACAGCTCCCCTGTGGTGTATTGTTGCAAAATATAGCCATATGTTTTCTTTTAAGATTTTGAGGGTCCCAATTATATATCGTTATAGATATCGTTTGTTGTTGTAAAATATTTTCTATTATATATTCAGATATTATAATATTATCAAAATTGTTACTAGCAGTGGAAATTTGAAATGAATATTCTGGTTTTTGGTTTTCTTCAATATTTTTGAAATACATCTCCAAAGAATTTTTGCACGTACTACTTAGGTTTGTTCATCAAACAATGAATCCAGTTTTATCTATACAAAAACCGGATAAATCTTATCAAGACAGATCTCCAAGCTGAACGTCGACAAAATTTTCAAAGAAACAATTGGTCGGTTTTTAACGACGCAGCATTCAATTATGATCCGTTGATTGATTATAAAAATCACAGGTTAGTTGTTATCGGACTGATGGAAAAGGCGTGTCGAGTTTGTAACGTAAAATGGAAACATGAGACCGCAGGCATGTGCTGTTCCAATGGCAAAGTGTCTCTTCCGTTACTTGGGAAACCAGAAGAACCTTTGAAAATTCTCTTTTTATATGATGCTAATGAGTCACGGCGCTTTTTAAACAGAATCTGGAAATATAACTCATGCTTTCAAATGACGTCCTTCGGAGTTGACCGGTAAATAATAATTCCGGGATTTTCGCTTACATTTACGGTGCAAGGGCAAATTTATCATAGAATAGGTTCACTTTTTCCAGCTAAAAGCGAACAGCATAAATTTTTACAAGTATATTTTATGGGTGATGAAGAAATTGAGGTAGACCGTTGCTGCCAATTTATCCAGGGATTTTAAAAAGACACAGTGTTCAAAATTCAAAGATTCTTGCATGAACGTAACATTTTTGTCAAAACATTTAAAACTGCTTTAGAAAACCTACCCGAAGAGGATTATAAAGTCGTCATTTACGCAGATCGACCCCTCTAGGAGAGCATGAAAGGCGCTACAATGCACCTTTGATAAACGAATTAGCAGCGGTAATTAGTGGTGATCAATTTTCTTCACGAGAAATTGTCTTGCAAGCACGTGATGATACGTTGCAACGGGTAACCAATACACACAAGTTTTATGACGCTCTGCAATACCCATTGATATATTGCAAAGGACAAGAGGGTTATCATTTTCAAATTCCACTCATTAACCTGGTCACAAAGGAGCCTACTCCGAACAAAAAAGTATCATGTAAGGATTTTTATGCATATCATATGATGTTGCGAGAAAATTATTTTAACCTCTTAGCCCGGTGTAGACAATTATTTCATCAATTTTTGGTAGACATGTATATGAAAGTAGAAAGTGAACGTCTCCGTTATATACCTTTAAATCAAAAAAGCTGCACGTTGAAAATTATATACATTTGCAAGATACAGTTTCTAGCGACACCAATGTGAACCCCAGAGATTTAGGTAAAATGGTAATTCTGCCCTCATCATTCGTTAACAGTCCCCGCTACATACATGAGTACACACAAGACGCATTCGCCTATGTACGAACTTACGGAAGATCTAATCTTTTTGTTACTTTTACTTGCAATCCCACAAGGAAAGAAATAACCGTGGAGGTAATGCCGGGCCAAAAAAGTACTGACAGACACGATTTAGTTGCTGTATTTAGATTAAAAGTACAAAAATTTATGTATGTAATTACCAAAGGGAAAATTTTCGAAGAGGTGCAGTGCTTCATGTATTCTTTTGAATGGAAAAAAAGAGGATCATATTTCGGACGATGGTATCGGCCGAAATATGATTCACGGTCCATTTGGAGCCCGAAATTTAATATCGCCAAGTATGAAAGAAGGAAAATGTACAACGAAATACCCTAAACAGCTTTTAAAAGAAACAGTGCACAATGACAATGGCTACCGTTTAGACAGACGCAGAGCTCTCGAAGATGGTGGCAGGAAAGTTACAATCAAATCTCGCTCTGGAGCGTTCGAGACCTTAGATAACACCTGGATTGTCCCATATTCGCCCATTCTATGTAAAATGTTTAATGCCCACATTAATGTAGAAGCATGTAGCTCTGTCCGCGCAATCAAGTATATCTGTAAGTACATAAATAAAGGACCACGCAATATTTAATCTCAGCAGTGAAGGTGAGGCAAATCCCGTTAATGAAGTACAGACATTTCAAGCAGGGCGTTATGTCAGCAGTAACGAGGCAGCGTGGCGTCTCCTTGGCTTCCCTTTACACGAAAGGCACCCAAAAGTTACTCTCCTTGCTGTGCATTTAGGAAATGGAGAGCGTGTATATTTCACCGAAAGAAATTTCCAAGAACGAATTGCATCACCGCCAAAAACTACACTAACAGCCTTCTTTCAACTTTGTCAAACCGACTCCTTTGCAAAAACGTTGTTATATTCTGAAGTCCCACGCTATTATACTTGGAACACATCTAAAAAGGAGTGAAAGCGCCGTATTCAAGGCGCTCATGTTGCAAATTGGCCCAGTGTAAAGTCATCAGATGCCCTTGGTCGTGTGTACACCATGTAACTAATGTCCATGTAACTAATTTTGAATGTTTCTGTTTACGATTGTTGTTGCACCATGTTCGGGGTCCTACATGATATAAAGACCTTAAAACTGTCAACGGTCAGGAATGCGCAACTTATAGAGAAGCATATGAAGCTCTGCATCTTTTAGAAAACGGTAATCACTGGGATAAAACCATGGAGGAAGCTGTGCAGTGCCAGTCATCAGATCTGTAGGAGTTCGGATTGGCGATCTAGAATAAAGAGTTTAAGCTAAGTGAGGTTATCAAGCAAACCTCGGATATTAAAAGATAAAAGTGGCAAAACTTCTGGCTTGTTACGACCGTGTGTTAAAACGGGAGAGGTGAGGGCTGAGTAAGGCCCGTAAGGGGACGAGAAGGGCCCTGACAGGACCTAGGGGGATCCTGAGGGTGCTGATATATGCCCTCAGAGGAATGAGACAAGTCCCGATGGGGCTAACACAAGCCAATAGGGGGCTTAGACAAGCCCCGAGGGGGCTGAGATAAGCCCTGATGGGGCATTATGCTTGTGAGAGCCGGGAATGATTGGTCATTGACCGATGGTGGAGCTGGTCTGGCAGCTTTGGTAGTATGGGGGTGAAGAGTGGGAGGGCAGCCCCTGCAGTTAGCCGGGTGGCTAGTCTGTCCGCACAGGACAGGTGTGGATTCGACGTTTTAGAGCCGAGGGCACTCTTTCGAGCTATGTGGATCGAGGCACGTAATGCACCTGGGAGGAGCTGAGCAGATGGCCGCCACGTGTCCATTAAGTTGACAGCGGTGGCACTGTGCTGGATAACCGCACCTGTGGGGAGGTACGACCCTATCTCTTGACAGGCCGCATACGGTGCGTACCTGCATGAACATGTACTTTGCCTCTAGCATGTTAGTGAGGATGAGCAGAGCAAGATGGAACCTATTGCCCCTACTGCTTTGCATCTTGTGCACAAACTCAATGGGGAAACCTTGGGACTTACGGTCTTCCAGGATATCCACATTGGCGAGTTCAAAGGGAACTCCGCGGAGGATAGCCCTGACATTTGACTCTTTCGGAAGAGTGTACGTATGGTAAGACACACGTTCTTTCGTGAAGAGCCTAGTGCGGTTACGGAAGTTTTCAATGGACTGCAGGACTATTTTTATGGCTTCACCGAGATTGATGGTTTGCTCGTATTTGATACCTGCGTCGTAGCATGTTTTGGAGAGTACAGTGAACTGCGCTTTGTCTCTGAGGAAGAAAGGGGGCGGGACTTTTTTTTAGTTAGGGTAGAAGTGTGTAAGTAGCTTAGAAGGGGGGCTGTCTTACGAGTTCTTTGGGGCAGTGGCAGCGGCTGGGGCTGCTCTCTGTCTTTGCAGGCATTCCTCATACGACGGTGTAGGCACATAAAACTATCTAATTTAATAAGTACCGAACACAACTTATCAACTATTATAACACAATACATATAATGTCACTTTTGTGAATTCACTCAAGGAACAGCAGAATAAATCTATATCCTGTGCTATTTTATTTAGAATGTGCAGCACTCGGGTCAGTGGGGCCTCCTTTAGAAGGTTGGTGCGTGCGCGCGGTACCGCGAACAGCGGTGGCCGCTTCCGGCGCCACACGTACCTGTCCGGCACACACAACTTAGCCGTTCGCAATACCGCCTGGTTATACACTTTTCCAATTTTAGATGGAGTGACGACCTGGTAAGACATGCAGGAAGTCGATGGATGCAGGTGGCTCAGGACCGTGCTTTGTGGCATACCTTGGGGGTGCTTGTTCAGCAGTGGACTTGTAAAGGGCTGTTATGATGATGATGATGAAGTAATAAAGTGAAAATTCTTTGCATAAAAGAATATGATAAACTTTTCAAAGTTTGCTTAATTGTACGTGTAGACAAAAAGTGAAATCAATGTTAATGAAGGAACAGTTCAATAAAAATGAGTTTAAAGAAGAAAGAGAATATGGCTACCCAACTCATCAATCCACTAGAAAAGGAAAATATGTTTTACCTAAAATTAAAATTTATTTCGGTATACGCACGAGACAATGGAATTATATAAAGCAATTATATAAAGAGCTGCCTCCGGCCCTGCTTAGTGAGTGAAGTTATTTCAAAAAATCCCTTAAAAATTCTCTAAGAAAACAATACCTATTATTGTGTCAATAAGAGTACGCCACAGGCTACATGTAACGTACTTTTTAAATTACCAATCTTTTTCTCATTTTTAATCATTAAATATCTCTTACTTAAGAATGATCAAAGATAGTTACATATACCTTCGCCAATTCCTATTTAATCTATCTTAACAACTTTATAGACTAAAATATCTTTATATGCATTTTCAATGTCAAGAAAACTAGTCGTGGTTAGGGTATTATCAGCAAAGGCTAATTATATATAAATTACCAGCCTCGATAAACAGACTAGACAAGATTGATCTTTCCTAAAGCCGTTTGTGCGAAATGACAAAATATTGTGATTTTCTACATACCATTCTATTTTCTTGCCTAACATGTTGTGAAATATTTTTCAGAGACGGTAAATGAGAAAAATAGGTCTAAGTACAGTTTCACTATTTAGTTCAGCACCTGCCTTAGGAATTGGGATTAATATAATTGTCGGGAGCCAAGGAAGTTAAAATTAAATGCGATAAAGTCTATAAAATTAGTAACATTCATTATGTAGTATTAGCTTAAATATACGAATCACTATGAGGTACATTTTTACGTTTGGATAACAAAACAATAAAACTCCTAGGAATATTAAATTATATCAAATATAAACTTGAAAACAAGGTAATGTTGCTGAAATGCGATGTACTTAAGAATTAAACGTCAGATTCCCTCTTTGTTATTTATTTTATGGATTAAGTCTGATATTGTTCTGTTAACGGATAGATACAGGCAAGCTTAAAATGGTACAGTATATATCATAATAAAGAAAACATGCGATGTTCACGCACCTCACTCATGGGCGGCGGTAGTCACTCATGGGCGGCGGTAGTCACTTAACATCAGGTGAGCCGCATGCTCGTTTGCCCCCTCTTCTATAAAAAAAAAAAAAAAAAAAAAAAACCTCAGTCTAAACAAATGAGGTTGTCAACCGCAGGTGCGTTGTTTTACCTCTACGCATACGAGTTTACCCCAAGCTTATCCGCCACGCGGTAACGTATTTTCGTGTAATTCAGTAAACATCTAAATTAATTGACATACTTCAAACTGAATTTAGTGTAGAAAAGGTAACATTTTATTCCGTTTTTCGTATATTTTTTACTCATTTCAGAATCTATGTGAACGTGGCACGTACATTTTAAGGATGAAAAAATATATTACATTAATTCTAAAATAAAAATGATAAAAAACGAAAAGAAATAAAATTATGTTTTTCATATAATACTATTTTGCACCCTAAGGGATGGATATTTAATTAAATTTGATTGCGAACATTCTTTCTCATCTTTCATCTTTTCTATCGGTTTAGGCATTTTCAAGAAATTCTTGAACAGATAATGGAAAACATACACGTCGAATGTTGTTTCGAAACCTCGTTATTTGTAGTCGGTTATTAAAATTATTAGAAGTCTAAAACCGTGATCTTATTATATTTTTAGTAATTCGATATCATAATTTATATTAGTTATTTGTTAATAATTTACATATAAAATATTAACTTGTTTCATATCTTTATATACAACATGTAACAAAAACCCTGTTGTTCCCGTTAAGTGTGTAATCGGAATCGGTATTCAAACGTACACTAATAACTTTTTTTCAGAAAACTTGACCATTAACAAATTTAATTTTAATTAAAAAAATTTTGCTAATTGCATGTAGTTTTATTATCTTTGAATTATACGGAGAGTAAGAGGATTGTCGAAGACCCTGCTGTACCAATTCTCATGTCAGTTCGAGATAATAAAATCACATACAATTTGCAAATAAAAATTTATTTTAATTAAATTTTAATTTTTAAAGGTTGATTTTTTGAAAAAGAAAATATTTCTATACATTTATATACTGATTCTTATAACGCACTTAATGGAAGCCAAAAGGTTTTTGTTACTTTTTGTATATAATTCTTCTGTTCGTATCATATCACATCATAAACAATCACGCCTATCATCCATAGGCGTAGACAGAGACTACGGACTCCCATTTGGCATGATCCTGACACACCTCTCTCTCTTCCTCATCCATATACCATACGCATAAATTCTCGTCGGTTAAGGGTACTCTTAATTTGGCCCATTTGCAATACATCGTCGATATTTGGTCGATAAACTTTAGCCTAGGGCGTCCCTTTCCAACTCTGCCGTTCACTTCTGCAAAATAAACTTGCTTTGTCACTTTTTCCTCATTAATTCTTTCCACATGGCCAAACCACTAAAGTATTTCCTTCTTAATATTGATTACAACATCATCTTGCAAACCACACTCTCCCTTTTTATCACACAATTTCTCACCCTATCACCCCAGATTAACTAACGTTAACGTTAACGCTAACATATTCCTTAACGACCGCATTTCTACTGCGCTTATTCTACTCTCGTGCTTCTTCTACCACACCTAACTTTCACTATCATACGTTAAAGTAGGGACATTAGGGGAATTGACATACGTGCTTTTTTAACACACTCACACACACACACACTGACCAAAATAGAGTACAGGGCAATTGATAGAATCAGGCGTTACTTTGCGGAAATCCATTGTAATAAAAAAATAAAAATATAAATTTCTTCGCAACCTTCCGCTGAACAAATACAATGATGTGTCTTACCTGGGTTGAAGAGCACCTCCCGCCCTTCCTCATTGCATGCACTAACTCCGTCGCCACTAGTCCCAGCACCACTACTCCCAACACCACTATTCCAGGCAAGACACACCATCGACGATAATACGACACGTGTTTCGCCTCTACACGAGACATCTTCAGGTTATGTAGACTCTACGGCGGCTGACCGCTAATACCTACCAATTCCTACCATTCCTACCAAGGATGATACGTGAGGCTATTGAAATTAAAAAACATCCTAATTTCAATAGATAAGGAGGCTGGGTACTACCATCTGCTTGGGAAACTATAATAAATAAAATTAAAACTAAACCCAAGCGTACCACTACAAGACCTCAGGACATAGTCAGTTTATTTTGCATAGATCGGACCATAAACAATAATTAAAAAAAATCTGAAGGTACTCCGGGTTTAACCATTTTTTTTATAGAAGAGGGGGCAAACGAGCATGCGGCTCACCTGATGTTAAGTGACTACCGCTGCCCATGATCAACCACAACAACAGGAGAATTGCGGGTGCGTTGCCGGCCCTTTAGAAAGGAGTAAGCTCTTTTCTTGAAGGTCCCCAGGTCGTATCGGTCCGGAAAAATCGCCGGTGGTAAACTATTCCACAGAGAGGTTGTACGTGGAAGAAAACTCCTTGTGAAACGTACAGTGGTGGACCGCCAAGCATCCAGATGGTGTGGATGGTATCGGGACGTTTGCCGTGTAGTGCGTTCACGAAATTTGGCGGCTGGGATTAATCCGAACAATTCCTCAGAGCACTCCCCGTGATAGATGCGATAAAATACGCAAAGAGATGCAACATCTCTTCGCAGCGCCAGTGAGTCGAGCCGATCGGAAAGCACTCGGTCGTCGACGATTCGAGCCGTTCTGCGCTGGATGCGGTCAAGTGGAAGGAGCTGGTACTGGGGAGCCCCAGCCCAGAGATGGGAACAGTTTTCCATGTGCGGCCGAACCTGCGCCTTGTAAAGTTGCAGGCGGTGTGCCGGCATTAAATACTGTCCCGCTCTGCTGAGCACGCCAAGCTTTTTAGAGGCCAATTTGGCCTTCCGTTCCAAGTGACCACGAAACTGCACGTTACTCGATATGTCGACGCCGAGGATTCCGATACTGGCTGAGGCAACAAGGGGAGTGCCTTGAAACTGAGGGGATACGACAAAGGGACTCTTTTTAGCGGTTAACGCGCAAACTTGTGTCTTCTGGGGGTTAAACTGGACTAGATTTAGTCGTCCCCGATCCGAGACTCTGTTCAGCAAAGACTCGACTTCTGACACAAGTTTGTCCCGGCACTCGGAGACGTTTTCCCGAGAAATATTGGCTCGGCCGGTGTAAAGAGCATCACCAGTGCTGTCATCCGCATAGCAATGAATGTTACGGGTATGCAACATATCATTGATATGCAGAAGAAACAGCGTTGGCGATAGCACGCAGCCCTGTGGAACACCAGCATTAATAGGCTTGCAATCGGAGCTTGCACCGTCTACAACGACCTTGATGCTCCGATCTTCAAGAAAGCTGGTGATCCAATCGCACAATTTCTAGGGAAGCCCATAGGAAGGGAGCTTCGAAAGAAGCGCTTTGTGCCAAACCCGATCGAAGGCCTTCGCAATGTCCAAACTAACGGCCAATGCCTCCCCCTTGAACTCTACTGCCTCCGCCCATCTGTGAGTGAGGTAGACGAGAAGATCACCAGCTGACCGACCACGGCGAAAACTGTATTGGCGGTCACTAATCAGCTGGTGATCCTCAAGGTACCTCATGAGCTGGCAGTTTACAATGGACTCCATTGTTTTGGAGAACAAGAAGGTGATGGTGATTGGCCGGTAGTTGGAAGGGTCTGAGCGGTCGCCTTTTTTAGGGATCGGGTGGACGAAAGCCGTCTTCCATGATTTTGGGACTACGCCTAGGGAGTAGGAGTACCGGAAAAGACGCGTTAAAACCGGTGCCAACTCTGGAGCACACGTCCTCAGCACAAGGGGGATTCCGTCAGGCCCACTCGACTTGTGGATGTCCAGGGAAAGGAGTGCTTTCCGAACCGAGCGCTGTGTGAACTGCACTTCCGGCATGGAGCACTCACACCGCGGGATGGTCGGCGGCGTACTTCCCCCGTCATCGAGAGTCGAGTTAGACGCAAAGAAAGAGCCTAGAAGATCGGCTTTCTCCTTTGCAGTATAGGCCAGTGAGTCGTCCTCCCTGTGCAGAGATGGAAGAGATGGCTGACAGAAATTCCCCTGGACAGCCTTGGCGAGAGACCAGAATGCACGGGTTCCAGAAGGAAGGCGAACTAGTTTCTTGCCAATTCTGCCTATGTGCTCTGACTTTGCCTTGGCAATGACTCTTTTGAAGGACCTAGAGGCGGAATTATACTTCTTTTTTAGAGCGCTGGTGTTTACATCCCGGGACGCTGATGCATCAACCCAGGCTTGGTAGCACTCCTGCTTATAGCATGATGTTATTTTACAGGAGCGACCAAACCAAGGCTGAGACTTGCCTCCAATGGGCACCACAGAGGATGGAATAAAAAGTTCCATACCCCGAAGTACCACATCAGTAACAGAATCCGCAACAACGTTGGGATCATCCGGCGAGAAGCAAACCCGCCCCCAAAGGTAGGATGCAAAGAAAGACCGCATCCCATCCCAATCGGATGACCTATAGTGCCAAACACGGCGGCAGCCTGCAGAATGCAACCGCGATTTCAGCGTGAGTGGCACAACACTCCGGACCAGACAATGGTCCGAGGAGCCTAGAGGGGCGTCGACGGAAATCTGATATCCGTCCGGGTGAGAGGTCAGCAGAAGGTCCAACAGGGAAGGTGCATGATCCTCCACATCTGGAATCCGCGTAGGCGAAGTAACCAGTTGTGTCAGACCATATGCCAAGGCAAAATCATGAACAGATCTCCCCGCATGATCGGTTAAACGTGATCCAAGCCATTCGGCGTGATGGGCGTTAAAGTCGCCGAGGATCACGATCTCTGCGGAGGGGATCTGCTGTAGCAACGAATCTGCAGCCATTTGGACGTGGTCGAAGAGTCGGTCTGTTTCGGCATTACCGCTATGGGACTTATAGAGGCACCCGTAGACGCGCGGATGGTCGTCGCTGTCTACGCGTAGCCAAAGGATGGACAGGTCCGAACCTTCAAGTCTGCCGAGGCGTCGAGAACAGATGTCCTCTCTGACGTAAACGCAAACTCCAGCTCGAGGCACAAAGGAGTGTTCCAGTTTGTACCCCGGGTAGGAGAGATACGAGACATCAGCCGGAGAGGACACCTGCGTCTCGGTAAGAAAGAGCAGAGCCGGCCTCGTCGTCTCGAGATGGTAGTGGACGGCGTTTAGGTTAGAGTGAAGTCCCCTGATATTGCAGAAATTCACGGACAGCGTGGCAGGGGTCGCCTTGGTCTTGTTGCTCCGTTTGCCCCGAGCAGTTGTAGACTTGAGCGGAATTTTGCCCCCCCCCCCCCCCAGAATACGCGGGGCAGCCTGAGCACCCACGCTCAGAAGTGGAGAAACATGGTCGTGGATGCTCAGCGAGGGATTCTCCAGGGGTGCTGGTACCCTCCTGGGGTAGTCTATCATTATTTAATTCCGCTACCATGTTGATGGGGGGGGGGGGGGGGATTTGGGCCTCCGGCCACCTTCACTCACCAGACGAAACGCGGAAGCAGAGCTTCCACTTCACGCCGGTATTCTGTGAGGTCGTGGTACCACCCCGGTTTGAGCCGGCCCATACGTGCAACAGCAAAGCTGCCGCGTGGCTCTACCACTGTTAAAACCATGACATCGGGACGTCAGTCATCTCAGTCCCCCGTGACCATGGGTGCTGGAAAGCGCCCGAAATGTCGGGAATTAAAAATAAAAGTGATTGAAAGTAAAATAAATGCGATAAAAATCCATAAAAGTAGTTTTAATCGACTTTAATACGTGTATGAACCGAGCCATCAACCCAAATGTTCAGTGTTTGCCATAACACATCCTTGTTCACTCTGTCATAAGCCTTTTCCTAGTCTATGAACGCACAAACAAGTTTTTGGTTTTTGGCCAAAAACTTCTTCGCTATCATGCGCATGGAAAAGACTTGGTCTGTACATCTCATGGGAATGAGATGTACAGACCGGAGGGTTTCTAAATCCAACTTGCACATCCCAAATTTTTTCATCGGTTTCTTTCATGACCCTTTTAATTAGTACCTTAGCATACAGTTTTCCCAAAATGCTAACAAGGCTGATACCACGGTAGTTTTTACAGTCCTGCTGCGACGCTTTTTCTTTATAATTGGGACTATTACGGTTTTACACCAGTCTACTGGCACCCCTTTCAGTTTCCAGCGGGCGTGCCACCGATTTATCTCTAGCCCTTAGCATTTTGAGTAAAACTCTATCATATCCGGCTTCCTTACCCGCTTTCATGATTTTCATTGAATTCATTATTTCATCGATACTTATCTCTCCATTTCTTCCTTTTCTTTTGGAATTTCTATTTCACTTAGTTTCTCATAACCACACTTTCAATATATTCATTCCATCTCTTTAAACTAACAACTTCAGCATTCATAATATGTCCATTCTTGTCTCACATAGCATTCATTATAGGCTCTTTTGTACGTACATGACAGTTCTTAAGAGTTTCCAGAAAATTTTAATATTTTTCAGGAAGTATCCAATATTCTTCTATCATTCTTATCCGCTCTTTCTTGTTTTTCCTTAAAACTTTTCGAGGAAATTTCAACCTTCTAGGGTAAAAGTACGCTGATAAAAGTTGTTATGTACCAATTTTTTAAAACGCGTAATATTTTCTTAAGTAAATTCCCAAAGTTCTCTATAAGCTTCATCAATATCAGCAATTCTAGTTTTCTGGTTCGAGGTGTTTGTTTTTTAGTGGACTTATCTCTGCAAATTCAAATTTGCACTTGTTTAGAATTTACCCTCAAAATCACTTATTTGTATTATTAATCACAAATAAATAACAAAAGTTATCCTTACATCTTGATTATCTCACCATTTTATTACGTGGTACGTCAGAAGTGATATTCGCATTCGGCGCCTCGACAATTTTGAAGTTATGAACTTGTCTATCCTTTAGCTGCGCAAAGACAGCAACTATTGTTCCCGTGTAGAAGAGTGCTTATATGCTCTATCTATTGGTGATTTTAACGCCCACCACTCTGAATGGCAGAGTTTACGATTAACCAATCATGCGGAGAGATCTGTCAATGACTTTGTCTTGGCAAACAGTTTGGATATAGCAAAGATCTTCGATCGGGTTTAATACAAATTCCTCTTTCGAAGCATCCATCACATGGGCTACTCGAAAATTTGTTTTTGGATCACTAGTTTTAGTGTTGATCCGAGATCAGTAGATGGTACATACTCCGACTACAAGTCTATTATTTCTGATATTCGGGAAGGCTGTTTGCTATTACTTACGCTGTTTTATCTGTATATCCATTATATGTAGCAAACCCGTAACATTAATTGCCTTGCAAATGTAAGCACGGTAACGCCTTTTACACCAGTCGTGCCAAAATTTCTCGGGGACACAACATGTCGTCGATGAACGGAACAAACTTGTGTTTGAAGTGGAGTCACTGTGATACAAAGTTTCGGATTTAGGACAACTGAATCTAGTCCAGTTTACTGCTTAAAAGAACTACTTTTGTCGTATCTGCTCAAATTTAGGGCACTTTAATTGTTCCCTCAACCAGCATCAGAATCCTTGGCGTCGATATATCGAGTGACGCTCAATTCCGCTGTCTCTTGAAAAAGTGTTTAGAAAGCTTGGCATTCTTTGTAGAGCGGGATAGTATTTCATGCCGCGACACCTCTTAAAACCTTACTAAGTCCATGTTCCACCTCACATGGAATACTGTTCTCATCTTTGGGTCGGGGCATCCCAATGCCAGCCCCTTTCACTTGACCGTATCAAACGGGGAGCGGCTCGAATAGTAGACGATCAATTTCCTTCTGATTAGCTCAACTGACTGGCACTGTGGAGTAATGTCGCTTTAATCTGCATATTCTATCACATCTACCACGGGGAGTACTCGGAGAAATTGTTCGAGCTAATTTCAGTTTCACCATATTTGGATGATTGGCGGTCCATCACTGTGGAATTTGCTAGTAGATTTCTTCCGTGCACAACATCCTCGAGGAAAATATTATCATAAGCAATTTTTTCGGACCGATATGTCTCAGTGACCATCATGAAAGTGTCTACTCGTTTTTAAAAGCCTGGCGATTTTCCTGCAATTTCTCTGGTTTTCCAGTTGTTGATGGGCAAACAATGAGGGAAAACTAGAAGGCGGTCTTGTTGCTACATAACAATCTGTTCTAGACCCATCAGAATAAAATTAATAAAAATATTAACGGGTAGGGTGCACTAAATTAGTAAGAAAAATTGGTTGTACCTGCAGGCCATTCTTGGAACTTCCCGCTAATTCCAAGTGCAATGCGCTCCAAATTTCACCAAATTATGTTGCAAAATCTCGAAGTTATGTTTAAAAACACGTTTTTTTTTCAAAATTTTCTCCTTCGATATCTCACGAAAGAATGAACCGATTTTTATTCAGTTTTCAAATTTTTTATTTTTGAGATTTCTCGTCCGAGTTCGAGATCTAGTCGTCCGAATCAGTTCATACTATCATCAAATATATTCCACATTAAATCTTTAGAAAGCCGCAAACTGCATCTCAATCGATAGAGACGTTCAAAGTTATGAAGGGTTTACATACTTACACACTCACGCACATACACACACACACACACACACACACACACACACACACACACACACACACACACGCACGCACGCATGCACGCACGCACGCACGCACACACACATACATACGTATGGACGTCTACGTAAAATTAGTCGAATAGCTTCCTGGGATCTCGGAACGTCAAGATCTGATAAAAACTCCATTTTCGAAAATCGGGGTGAAAAAAAAATAACTTCCCAATTTTTGAAAATTTTAATTTTCTTAGCGGGAAGTTAAAAAAAATGCACTAAAAAGAAAACATTCTTTAGGTAGATAAATGTCCAAACTAAGGGGAGAAATAGACAGGAGTTAAAGAGATTAATAGTCTTCCTCAACCCGTTCCTTGAATATATTTAAGGATTGAGCACATTTAATTGACTGGGGTAAGGAGTTCCAGAGTCTATTTTAATTTAACCAACGGAGAAATCGGGAGAAACGGCAGTTTTGCCACCACAATTACCTATTTATAATAGACGTGTGGCACTCGGGGTCTGCCGGGGTAAAGCTATTGCATAGCATTTTTTATCAACTTATGCAATTATAATTAATTATTTATTTTATTAGAGAAAAACTGTATTATTCGGGCTAAACGAATCTAATAAAGATCTGTTATTTTTGTCTCCTGCGAAAAAAACAGACTATAGGAATCTATCAAATACCCACATAAACAAAATATCACCTATTAATAAAATATTGCGAAGCGGAATAACTAATAAGAGTGGCAACGTCGCACTATACAAAGGAAATGCGTTAAGACGACACCTGGAAAGGGCTATCGCCGGACTGATCCGAGTGAATGCATAATTTCTAAAAAAACTTGAAAAAACGCCCTCATAAGGTCTAAAATAGCGTAGCGCCCGCGACGATTAAAAGCGCTTAGAAATTCTCAGAAACTTTAAAATATTTTTGTAAAAATTATTGATTTGAGTAATCAAAATAATGAGCAAGTAAATTATGAATTCAAGATAAAGACATGAATTCACCTATATCAAAATTTCACTTCCCTTAGTGGTGTCATAGTCCTATCAATTATTTTATTATTATAATAGTACATGATATTCCCTTTAAAATGACACCAATATGAATAATATCTTATATCTATATCTACAAATAAATAAAATTGAAGTGTCTGTTTGTAATGTTAAAATAACAGCTTTTTATTAAATGCATATGAAAGTACTAGTAACAAAAACACAATTTTTAAATTTTTTGTCTGTCCGTCGGTCTGTCTGTCTGTCTGTCTGTTTGTTCCAGCTAATCTCCGAAACAGCTGGATCTATTTTGAAGGGACTTTCACTGGCAGATAGCTGATGATATAAGGAATAACTTGAACTGCTTTTGTTTTAGAAAAAGAATTAGGGTTCCGCGCAAAAAAATTAAAACCCATGAAATCCATATTCCACGCGGGCGAGATCGCGAAGAATAACTAGTACTCAATATAGATAAATGTATACCTATTTTTATTTATTTATTATTTTAATAAATAAATAAAAATAAGTATTAATAGTTTCTAGACACATCTCAACAGATATTTCGTTAATAAATTGCTATCAATACTGAAGCATTCTTTTATATTTAGCATCCATTTAACACAAAAAAACTGATAAGAATACTTTTTAAACAACATATAATCAATAAACGATAATCGCGTATAGTGAATTTCGAGGTAAATTATTATATGTAAATGTTTTTGAATCGTCGTAATGATACATATTTCCTAAAGAAAATATCTCCACAATTAATTTGATGTAAAATAACATTAGAAATAACGTATAAAAACGGAGAAATTATCAAATTTTCGATCGAGTTCCTAACCAGTACACAAATAAAAATGGCGAATAGTCATTTTCACATTTTTTAGAAATAACGTATAAAAACAGAAAAATGATCAAATTTTTGATCGAGTTCCTAACCAGTACACAAACAAAAATGGCGAAATGTCATTTTCACATTTTTTTCTATATAGTTATTTGTTACAGAGTACACAGATAAAATGCACTCTCATAGATGACAAATTTCAAACACCACAATCTCAAATATTTTACTCTGCTATTGTTACGGCCTCTAGTTACCCGGGCAAAGGTCGTAGAACCCGGGCCCGCCAGGGGTTCAACTCGACGAGTAACAGGAGGTCGGTCTTGTGTAATATGAGACAATAGCGGTTAAAAAGGAACCAAACAAGACTTACCTATTTCGTCGACGTAGGGTCAAACCTAGGAAGATTCAGGTGTAAGTATATGTGTGTGATAGTGTTATGCTCAGTACGTGTTATATTATGTAACCTGACTTCCCGCTGGTTGCCGAACAGCAGATCCCAAGGCTTCACCTCTATTCCAGTATGGGATCCATTGAAGGGGCAAGCCGTCACAGAAACTTCAGAGTCTAGGAAATTACGCTCGTTTATCACTCATTAATTATAGTTAAGTCAATTGTCATTAGGTTAATCCAATCAAATTCAACCAGATTTAACCGAACCCGCGTTATAACGAACTCACTATTTGTGAAAAATACTGTATCACCGGACCGCGTCGCAAAAAACTCAGGTTCGCGCAGTACATACGTCAGGGCGGCCGTACGGCAATTATACTAACAAGACGCGCAACTACTCAGTTCCACGCTCCACGGCAAGATTTGTCACTTATTATTTATTGTCCAATTAATTGTCTTTAAATTCAAATGGCACGCTTTATTATAATCAATAAACGATAATCGCGTATAGTGAATTTCTAGGTAAATTATTATATGTAAACGTTTTTGAATCGTCGTAATGAAACATATTTCCTAAAGAAAATATCTTCACAATTAATTTGATGTAAAATAACATTAGAAATAACGTATAAAAACAGAAAAATTATCAAATTTTTGATGGAGTTCCTAACCAGTACACGGGTAATTATTTCATTTGGTGTAAATCGGATGTCCGGATGAATTTCCCCCTTAAAACTAAGTTGGTTTATAACGTGCCATACTATTATATATAGTACTGAATGTACAGTACAAGGAGTACTCATACATTTTGGGTATTTTATAATTAATCTTGTATTTTTTTGTCATTAAAGAGTCAAAACGTCACTACCATGTGTGTCCCATATAACATTTTCGTCGTTATTTCAGCAAAAATGTCATATTAAACGTAAGTTTATAAGCCAAAGTTACTATTTAATATAAAGCTTAATAATCATTACTAATATCTTAGATTTAACAAATGAAATCAAATTGAAAGTGACAGCAAAACAACATCGTAAATATTGTCCCAAGCGAAAATAGTCATTCCCATGTCAGTTCATGTCACGACGTGTAGTACATCACTCAACAGCTGTATAAAATTTCTGCAACTGCCCCGCGCACCTCCCAGTCACCACGCAGCCGTCAACGAAAACACACGTCGCACATCCTGACTGATTTAAAAAAAAGTTAAGAAAAAGAGTGTTACCGTGGTTTTTGTCAGAAAAAATTGTCTTTATTGTGGGTCTACTTCCTCGGTAAGTACACAAAATATTAGAATAGGTTTTATTTTCCCTAATTATTTAATCATTTTGTTATGACGTAAGCAACAGAACATATTCCGGAACATTAACCCTGCAATGTTATGCGAATAATATTTGATTTTGTCATTACCGTGTTTGTCATTAACATGTATTACCGTGGTTGTTTTAAGCCACGGTAATGACAATGATAACATGATAATGACTTACATATAAACATAAGTAAATATTAACAGTTTTTAGCTAGTACCGATTGTAATTGGTATATAAATAAGCATTGTGAAATATATACGCCAATTTTGCTTGTTCTAGACAAAAAAATAGACATGCCACGACGTAAAAAGCCAGTAAATAGAGAAGATATGTTAAGAAAAAAACGATTAGCGGAACAAAAAAGGCGCAACAAAATAAAGTCTAACCCTGAGCTATACAAAGAATACTTAGAAAAAGAAAAAGCTCGCTATATTAAAAGAAAGGATACTAAAAAAATTGTACCAATTAAAGAATTAAAGCCAAGGGAACAGAGGGCACAGAGAAAAAAATGGAAGATAAACCAACAGAATTTAAGAAGAAAGAAAAAAGAACTTAAAATGTTACAAGAAAAAGATACGCCACCTGAATCAGATTCTGAAGATTTCCTGGAACGAAATTTTGAATTACAACAAGAACATCAAGATGCAATAAAAAAAGCTTCTACTTTTGCAAGATTAGTCACCGAGAATTATGCGTCACATGATCCATGGATTAATCCCAGACCTGGACCGTCTGATCAGTCTGAGTTAAACATAGGCAATAAAACCCCAGCCAATCGGAGACCAGTTACAAAAAATTGCACATCAAATTCTGCTCAACCTATTTGTCACACTCCTAAGGATAGTCCCTCTTCAGCTACGCGTAGAGTTCGCTATAGAATGCTCAAAAAATGCAAATACTATCAAAAACGTTTGTCGGAGCTAGAAAAGCAAAATGCAGCGTTTCGCAAACGTGTTTTTCGCATGAGACAAACTATTACTAAGCTAAAGTCTTGTAACAGCCCAGGAACAAAAGCCGGAATGATAATGACCGACCCTACCAAAAAAGAAGATGTTAAAAAAGCCATAATATTTGGCGATATTTTAAAAAGTAACATCAATCTAGATTACGAGAACCAGAAAAAGGCTGAAAAACAAAAGCTCAAAGAGAATATAGAACCAGTACGTAAGAAACTGAAAAATTATAATTTACTTAAGGAGTTGCCTAAAATAACAAGGAAATCTAATAGAAAAGAAAAAGAAAGCACAAAAAAAGAGCAAATTGATAGTGACATTCGATGTTTTTATGAAGATGATGATAATTCTAGAATGACGTCTGGTAAAAAAGACTGCATCACTTTAAACAAACAAAAGAAGCAGAAGAGGTTTCTTAAAGATAGTCTTTTGAACCTCCACAAAAAGTTTTTGAAGAAATACGATTATAACGTCAGTTACTCATATTTTTGCAAAGCAAAGCCATTTTGGGTTATAGTTCCTACAGAAAAGGATAGAGAGACCTGCATGTGTAAAATACACGAAAATGTAGATTTGCTGGCGAAAGCTCTTCACAAAAACGAAATAATCGTCGAAAAATCTGCAAAAGAAATCTTATCTTCTAGTGTATGCAACATCTACAATATAAAATGTCTGGAAAATAAATGCAGAGTTTGCATTAATAAAGGCCTGACAGTCAGGGAGTTTAAAAATTCTATTGAGATTGAATATCAAATGTGGGGCTCGGGTTTGAAGGAAGTACGAACAAAGAACGGATTAAGAATAATAAAGATTACTGAGAAGAAACAGTTTAGAGGAAAACCAAGAGAAGTATTACTTCTTTTGTTAAAGCTTCTAATAAAGTTTTACGTTCACAATGCTAATATTGTGAACCAGTACGAATGCACAACGAAATTGAAGAGGGAACCTGAATACAAAAGTGTTGTGATCCATATGGATTTTAGTGAAAATTATTCGATCAAATACAACACCGAGATTCAGTCTCTGCATTTTGGCGGAAGCCGCATGCAGATAAGTCTTCACACTAGCGTTATATACCTCAGTAGCCCTTCAACACCTATAAGCTTTTGCACATACAGCGATAGTGTGCGTCACGATGCAGCTGCTGTCTGGGGACATATAATTCCTATACTGAGGTATATCGAGAAAACGGCGCCAGAAACTGAATCACTCCACTTCATGACCGACTCCACGTGTAGTCAATACCGGAATAAGACTATAAATTATATCATCACGAAATTGCACTGGTACTTACCAAAACTAAAAACTGTCACGTGGAATTACTCAGAAGCTGGCCACGGAAAGGGGGCACCAGATGGCGTCGGGGCTACCTTAAAAAGGACGGCTGATCGAATAGTCAGATGTGAGAAAGATATACCTGACATTAAAACATTTTCGGAAGAGATTAAAAAATCCGTAAAAAACGTAATTCTCGAATATGTATCCGAATATGATATAATCGAAAAAGAATACCTAATGCCTAAACTATTGTTGAAACCGTTCAAAGGCATGATGAATGTGCATCAGATTGTGTGGGATAAAAATAATAAAGACTTAATTGCTCTTCGACGCCAAAGCTGCATAACTGATTTGTGTAAAAATTATGCTATAGCTTGTCCCCACGATAAACACCTCGGGTTTTACAGTCATCCCACAGAAGAGTCGAATCACACAAACTCTTCTAAAGAACTTGTGATTATTTCCAATCTTGTACTCGTGCCAAGTCGTGAAGAAAGATCTCGCAATAATTTCCAAAACCAGTTTGAAGAGCATTTGCTCCAAAATCAAAAAAGTGATGAGGAATATGAAGGAGAGCGGGCGTCGTGCCCGTCACTTGAAGTTGCTAAAATTCAAAGATCGGAAGCATTTTTAGCTCGTACGAACGCAGAGTTACCAAGAGGTACAAGACATCAAAACTGCGAAATTTGAAGAACAAACGTTCTGTTTGTCTCAAGATGTTAGCATGATTATAGAAACGTCGGCAGTTAATGATATTAATTCAGATTTAGATATTACCCTAGAGCCATCCAAAATTGTGATGTTTGAGACGTCAACCACATTTGAGGCTGCTCCAATTTATGCCGAAACTTTAATCGCTTTGCCGGGTGCTTCTACAGCAGATAATGAAGCTATCTCCGATCCAATGAATGTGTCATGCGTTGACCCGTTAGGTAGTGAATTTGACGAAGCACCTTCCAATATAACAGGATTAGAAAAGGCAAAGCTAAAGGATCCATATGAGAATATACAAATAGGCTCGTGGGTTGTTACGTCGTACCAATGTCAGTTAAAGAAGAATACTGCCATAAAGTATTTTATTGGACAAGTGATAAATATTAATCATGATGACAACACTTTTACAGTAAAATATCTCAGAAGGATAAAAAATACCGTAAATGTTTTTTCTTGGCCGAACAAAGATGATGAAGACTGTGTCACTAAAAATGTTATTGTTAAAGTATTACAAGAACCCAATATAAATCGCAGAGGCCAGCTTATATTTGATGATATCGAAAATTTACTACCTGAGTAAAAATATTAAAATACGTAAATGTTTGCTAAACTTGATTATTTTTTTTTACATTTCGAGTTTGTAGTTACAATAATGTCTACTTAAAGTTTTTGATAATTTCACATATATTTTTTAGTTTTCATTTTTAATCAAGCTATTATATTATAAATTATAATCTAGTACACTATTGTTCTCTGAAAAGTTTATTGATCTCAATAACTAACCTATGAAAAATTATTAATATATCATTTGTTTTTATTTGCTAGGTGCAAATAAGGTCTAGGACCAATTACACTAAAAGAATAGTTGATCTCAGTAAACATATAAAAGTTGAATAGAAGCTTAAGTTTTATTTTTCATTTTTGTACGTATGTGATTAAAGGTAATAAATGTATCTAGTTTAAGTTATAATTATTACAGAACTGAGAAAGTTATTTTGTGACATTATATCTTTACCAAAGAAATTTTTAATAAACATTTATTTCATTAACAATCTGTTTTATTTGATATTTTTAGTATATGTTTCAAGGGAAAAAGAACAGTACGAAGTATCTTTTATTACTGCCGTGTTCAAACGTCATTACCGTGTGCACGAAGTGTCATTACCGTGAACAATCGTCACTACCGTACACACATAATGTCATCACCGTGACTCCTAAAATTTTAGGGGCCCATATCTCTACTAATTGAGGCCCTAGGAGAGGGCCTTCATTTTTTTAATAATTCACACATTAGAAACTTTCATTTGAAACTAATTTTGCGGTTAAAAATACATTTTTATTTTATTTTTCCCAATCTGTCCAATTTACGTCAAATGAAATAATTACCCACCACATACAAAAATGGCGAAATATCATTTTCAGATTTTTTCTATATAGTTATTTGTTACAGAGTACACAGATAAAATTCACTATCACAGATGACAAATTTCAAACACCACAATCTCTAATTTTTTACTCTGCTATCTTCAGCGCTGTACACGAATGGAACGATGTCGTTGAGAGCCGTGGTAGCTCACATGGTTAGCGTTCGTTATAGGTATCACAGTACGGGAGCAACCCGGGTTCGATCCCCACTGGCACCAATGAAATTGTTGCGTGCTGATTTAGCTATCAGTTGGAAAGTCTGTTTTTCTGGGCCGTTTTGTTTTGTTACACTGACATCTCGCAAGTCACCTAGGGACCTAGGAGTTTGTCGGTTGCTTATTTTTTATTTTTTTTTAAATTTTCGTCGGTAAAATAACATATTTATAAAAGTAAAAAATAAAAAAGTAGTTACAGCCTATAAACGTCCCACTGCTGGTCACAGGCCTCCTCTATTTTCTGAGAGGGTTTTAAGGCAAGGAAATGTCCACCACGCTGCCTCAATGCGTGTTGACGAACTTCACATTTCTTCGAAATATATATATTTTTTAATTTCTCAGACATGCGCTACCAGCATGCGACGACGCGGCCCGCGCCTTGCCGCCACTTGCGTTTGCCGCGCTTTGTCTCGTCACAGAGTGGCGAAATCACAGTAATATAGGTATTTTATAAACAGCACCTGTCTAATATAATGAAATATGTAGATAAAACTTAAAACTTACCTTGATAAATGTATACCCTTTTGTTTGTAATATTTTTTTGACCTCTCTTCAATCGTTTCTGCTTATTCCCCATGTTTTACAAACTAAACTTAAACATTGATAAAACTGTACAATTAATATAACTATAAAATACTACTATTAAACAAGAATCAGAAAAAACCTACTCCACTATTAACAAAATTAAATTTTTGCAGTAATATATTACGATTTTATTTCGTAGTGCCGAGCTCTCGCAACGCGGCGTACGTCCACCTAGTAACACGATGCGCCCCGCACTGAATTCGTGGACGAATGCGGGGGTGATATATACGCAGTATTTAATCGGGAGCCATTTTTAATTTATTATCATAAAAATAATACATATTTCTAAAAAGTAACCAAACCGAATTATTTTATTTTGTATTGCAAAGCAGTAGATATTTTTTTTATATTCCTTTGATAAACAATGAAGGAGTAAAGTGGTTTCATCTCAACGATTTGGAGGTGATTTGGGCATTTTTTTATTTATTATGTGACACCGATAGAAAAATTATGGCTAAACCAAATTACGTATCAGATCATGTAGATTACTAGCTATTTTTTCATATGTAATTTCTCTGTAAGTGTCGACGAAAAGTTGGTTCATCTGCACGCTTTTTTCAAGCTTTTTGCGAGAGAGCAGCCTTAATAATAAATGCACTTTGTTCATTCATATTCAAAATTTCAAAACTCTTCGACAAAGACAACAAAGATTGAGGAAAAGAAACGACGTTAGACCATCGTTAGACAAGGCACAGCCTTCAAGCCACACCTCCGTGCCCGTCGGAGAGCGTGAGGTTTTTTTCGTTACGAAATTTCTGGATTTTCCCGCACTCAAGGCCCGCGATAGAAGCTATGCAATAGCTTTAAAAATATTTTGTTGCCTTTATATGTATTACAGAATGAAAAGTTAAAAGAAAATGCATAATCCAACCTCTTCCCACATGTTTCATTATAGTCTAAAAATTGAAATGCCAGAAACCTTTATATACATTCAACGGATCTAGAAACATTTTTTTGTATATTATTTAAGGAGATTTCTGCTATGCTGCTATTTTATGCTGCAGCACGAATGGATCGCATTTACCAGGAAAGGAACACGCTCAGACAGAAAACCAACTTGAAATACTCGTAATGGAGTGATACTGTAACGTTCTCTTGTCATCGTGAGTGGCGAAAACCAAGAAAGATTTTAATGAGTAATGTTTGCATATCACCATACGTATACAATAAGGTATACGTCTGATACATGGATACTGGTAGTATTACAGAATAAAAGTGGTACTCTCACTTATATCTAGCTAACATGCGGTTTATACCTTTAATTGATTGTGCAGTTAGTATTAAAGTTTATGTGTTTACTGAATGATTTCTGCATTGTTGCAACAATCGTTGGTGTACTTAAATAAATGTTACGCCGCGCTCAAATCAGCGCACCAGCGCCATCTAGTGTCAGGAACGAGAGCGAGGGGAGCGTTGCAGTTTATGACATCACACATCTTTCGACGGACAGCGCCACCCGAAGAACTAAGTTTCTAGAAAATCTATACTCGAATTCTCGTTGCCTGGCGCGCATTTACGTGAATGTTCGGGACGCTTCTTTGCTAACTATATAAATAGGCGCTGCAAGATGCGATCGAGGAGGAGAGCTGAACTCGGCGACACAAGCGAAGCTTCGGAGCGGAATTAAGTGAATTAGTGTGTTTAATTATTAGTGTTTTAACTTTAATTTGTGTAAAGTAAATTAAAGTGTTAATTTAGGTAATTTTATCGGCAATTTTTATTGTCACGAACCTTAAGCTCAGAAATTCTTGTTTACGGATAGAGTTGTACTTCGTAATATCAAAGGTATGGTTTAAACATAATTAGCTCCAAATATTTAAAATATAACCAACAATATTTCTTTCTTTTTCAGTTTTGGGCTTGATTTTTTACCTATTTAATGTCTACAAATGTAAATATAAACGCAAAAATTTAAGAAGAATCGTAGTACAAAAGTTAAAAATTTTGAAGCCATAATATAACCTTATTCAAATAAATATAAATAAAATAATTTCAAAGAATAAGGAGAAAAATAAAAGAAAAATGAGTCAGAAGATTCCAATTACACCACCCTCCATTGAATTTAATGAAATCTCCGCAGTGACGTCTGACGACTGCACAGGTGTATTTTCGTTTAATAAACGTTGAGATGAAAAGGTCACCCTGTTATCAGGGGTCGCGAACAAAAGCACAAACCTTTTCGTCCTTTTTTCCTTGTCTTAAGATAAAAACAGAAAGTGGATTAAATGCACAGATAGCCGCTACCCATAAAAAAGATTGAACTTAATGATAATCTTTACAAAAAGAAATGAGGCCCGGCGTTTCCTATCTCAAAAGAGCTTTAGCCTTGGTGTGTCTTTATGCAGGTGCTGTAGCTTTATTTTAAGACGCAAACGGTTATTGCGTTTGTTAACATTTTTATCACTCATAAAGTACGTGTTAGAAAGAATATCAAGTAATCCTTGTTATTGTATGGTATATGTATATGGGTTAATGTTTTCTCAATCATATTTCATAAATAGATTTCTAGAATAACGCCATCTTTTGTAAAGTAACCCATAAATATTTATTATATGGATATAAATTTTATTATATGGATATAAATTAAATGGCAGTATTATAAAAGAAAAACATGAAGTAGCAACTGAGTTTTGCCGCGTTTTTTTTTTAAATATAACCACTGTAATCACATAATATTTACGGCAATATAGATAAGCCATTTCTGTAAAAGCATATACGTATCTATATTATGCTAATAGATATTTTTAAGTGTTAAGGAACCTAAACAAAAAGAAAACGAAAGATATATGAGGGTTTCCAGTCTGTACTGTCCCAATTTATCATTCATGTCACAATTAAAATCCAGTGCATTCTGAATCTCCAATAAATATCTTTGTAAGTTATCATTCCTGTTCTCTATTAGGTGTATTTTCTGTTTTAAATTAGTTTGGTCATGACGCAGAGACGCAAGTTTTAATAACTATAATTTATATATCCCAAATTTAGGAGATGATATGTATTCACTGCCTTGACACTGGTGTGATTCCTATGTAAATGAAACGCGGTAAGGTATTACATGCATTCAAGTCAGCCAATATGGAAAATCGTAAAAATAATATTTTTTAAAATTTTTATTTCATAAGAGCAATTAGGCTTTACAAAAGACGGCGAATGCAAGTATGATACTAGTAATTCATGTTTCAAAGGCCTCGGAAACCTGTCACTTTCAATGCTTTTTCAAAAAATTTCTTTTTCAACAAAATTATGACCCACACAGTCAAATGGACTGTGTGGGTCATAATTTTGTTTTATTAAAAACTTAAATATTACGCCGTCCGTGATAATTTCCTTAGATCTTTTCTCATCATATTTCTTAAACCATGATCAAACGTTTTTAATCAAACTTTTAGTAATTTTTGCAAGTAAGCAGTTTAAAATTGGTCCTTTTTTTCTTGGTATATATATACACACATGATCCTCCTTGTATGAAACAAAAAATATCTAAATATTTCAGTTTTCTCATGACGTCTTATTTTGATTTATTTAAAGATTAAATGCACCCTCACAAAAAGCGTGTAACAATAAACGACAAAGCCAGTAGCTATGGTCGAACATTAGTTGTCATTGGCGACGATGACAAGCCATGGATAATGCTCCTGTAGAAACTTCACTGTACGAGAAAATGACAGATTAATATGGGTTTGACATTGACAATATTAACGTAAACAATGAATGTTTCATTTAATTTTATATAACGTAGGTATTTATAAAACACTGAACTCATTTGGGTTGGGCGCTGGCTTGATACAGGCATTGGAATCTCTTTATAGGGACTCTAGTGCTTGTGTTAGGATCAACGGGGTCTACTAGGACTGTTTTGGCATCCATAAAGGTATCAGACAGGGCTGTGTGGCTTACCCGTGGTTGTTCAACCTATTTATGGACAGTTGTTTGCAAAATTTGAAAGTTGAAGAATGCGGATTAAGAATGGGTGAGTTAACCATCAAATGCCTTTTGTACGCCGATGATCAAGTTATTCTTGCGTCGTCGGCGGCTGAGTTGCAAATGATGGTTACATTAATGAACAGATCATTAAAAGAAAGAGGTATGAAAGTGAACGCAAGTAAGACGAAAATTATGGTTTTTGAAAGAGATGAAAGTAAAACGATATGTGAAATAAGAATAGAAGGGGAGTTGTTCGAAAAAGTAGATGAGTTTGTATATTTGGGTTGCGTATTTAGCAGGGATGGGAGATATGATAAGGATATAGAACGACGAGTGAATCCAGGAAATAGAGCAAATGGGGCCCTACACTCTATTGTGAAGAGTCAAAATGTGTCAAAAAAGGCACGTATGGCAATTCACAATGCTGTGTTGGTCTCTACTTTAACGTATGGTGGTGAAAGTTGGGTGTGGCAGAAGAAGCAAGAGAGTAGAATAAATGCAGTAGAAATGCGGTGGTTAAGGAGTATGTTAGGGCTGAATCTGAATGACAGGGTAAAAAATTGTGTGATAAGAGAAGAGTGTGGTTTGCAAGATGATGTTGTGACCAGGATTAAGAAAGGAATGCTTCGGTGGTTTGGTCATGTGGAAAGAATGGATGTGGAAAGAGTGACAAAGAAAATTTATGTTGCCGAAGTGAATGGCAGAGTCGGAAAGGGGCGTCCTAGGCGAAAATTTATCGACCAAATTGGCAATTTATTGAAAACGGGCCAAATTAGGAGTACCCTTAACCGACGAGCATACATGCGTAGGTGTATGGATGTGAAGGAGGCGAGAGAGGTGTGTCAGGATCGTGCCAAGTGGAAGTCTGTAGTCTCCGCCTACCCCTCTGGGTGACAGGCGTGAGTGTTTATGTATTTATAAAACATATAAAATAAGTCATTTAATAAGTATATATTATAAATTTTTAATTCGTGGAATTATTTTTAAACATAAGTTTTATATATTATTAGAGCGCGAATGATGGAAGCGCGCTTCAAGATGTAGCTAATCTTGTCAGTGACTCCTCTAACATATGGCAGTACAGCAAGTACACGTTTGACTGTGGCCGGCTTCACTCGTTCACTGTGACGTAGGCGCGGGACCCTAAGCTTGTTGTCATGCAAAACTTACTTGACATGGTGGAGCTCGGCAGCCAGGTTTTTACTGTCACAGACCCCTCTGTTTCAGAGAGCACGAGGGATCTGTGACAGTACAGCCTAAGTCACAGTGAACGAGGGAAGCCGGCCACAGTCGGGCGTGTACCTGCTGTACTGCCATATGTTAGAGGAGTCACTAACAAGCTTGGCTACATCTTGAAGCGCGCTTCTATCAAAACATACTTCAAGCCGCCGAAGAAATTGGTCAGTTTTTACCATCAGTCAAGTGTAACGTCTCTCTGCAAGATGCAGGAGTGTACAAGCTTGATCGTGAGTGTGGTCTCTCCCACATAGCACAAACTAAAAGATCAATTAAAACCCGCGTTAAAGAACATATAGATGATGTGAAGAATCGACGCTCCGGGAAGTCTGCAGTCTGTGAACACGTACAGGATCGCCCCCGTCACTACATCAGATTTGATAGACCACAAATCCTCGCTAAAGAACACCGATTCCTTCCAAAGATGATTCGCGAGTCTATTGAAATTAAAAATCATCCTAATTTCAATAGAGAAGATGGCTGGGTGCTACCATCTGCTTGGGATCCTATAATAAATAAAATTAAATCCCAACCCAAGCATACAACTGCAAGACTTTAAGATACCATAAGTTCATACTGTGTAGATCGGAACAAAAGTTGAATTTTTATCTATGGTAACCGCCGTTAACTATGACATTTGGACGTTGAACATCTGAGTCCTCGCCGTGACCATGGGTGCTGTAAAGCACTCGAAACGTCGGGTATTTATAGTTAAATATACGCGATAAAATCCGTAAAAACTAGTATTATTTCAATGTGTAGTGTTCGCGTAAATATAAGAAATCACTTCTGCACCTGATCGGTTGGCGCGCGTATTTACTTGAATATTCTGGATATTTCAGTGAAAAAGGTGTATTTAAAGGCGCTGCAAGACGCGATGGGGGCAGTATTGAATTTGGCGAGACAAGCGAAGCTTCGGCGCGAAATAAAATGAAGCAGTGTGATTAATTATTAGTGTCTTTTAAGTTTTAATTAGTGTAAAGTGAATTAAAGTATTAATTTTGGTAAATCAATCGGCAGTTTTTACTGTCGCGAACCTCAAACTCGTAACAATATTAACTAGATAACGAATTTTACTACATTTAACGTGACTAGAAATTAATCATTGACAAAAATATTACAGTTATAATTTTTGTGTTTACTAAAAATATTTTGAAATTGAAACATGTTTATTTTTACAACGAGGATGATTTTAATATATTTGTAAGTTGTACAAACAATTCGTTATACAGAAACATATCAAGAACCTTATGCGCTAAGCTAAACAATTTGTTTGTAAAGGCAATAAAAGAAAATAATTAGTATATTTCTATTCACTAATAGGTAGAACACACACTTTGGTTATACTTATATTCATTATATTTTGACCCTTTGGAGTTTTACACATACTGCCCTAACTTTATTATCGTTAACTAGATATACACTTACAACTTTGGCTATTGATCACGTTAAAGGTTTACATTTTGATCTAGTGTCCCTTTAGTAATATAAGGTATAGTAATATTTATAAATTCAAGTGCCCACCTCGATGCCCTGTTCGATTCTTGATTTAGGATAAATAAAGGTATTTTACGGTCTAATTCTATATAAAAAATAAAATATTCTACAAATATACATCGACATTGTTTGATATAACCAATTTAAAGATTTCATTAATGCATTGGAGTCGTACAAAGGGGAAGTGCTTTAAAAGCTTTTGCTTTAAAAGATAGCTTAGTTGATTTATTGCTTCAGTTACTTATAATCATGTTAACACGCATGCCTTTGGGACGTAACAGTAAGTTAGTATAAATAAATCACGTTTTTCTTACATACATAAGGGTCAATCAATCTAAAAAAAATGAAAAATATTAAAATAAATAATTGACGTTTGTATTGCATTGAGCAAAAAAAAGAAAAGAACTAAAAATACGAAACTTTTTGAATTATATAAGTAATAACCAAAACTAACCAGCTTTACATGATTCCGAAGATAGTGAAAAAAAATTATGTCGTTTTGTTAAATATTCTTGAGGTAGCTTGTACAAAGAGAATTTATGGACTACAGACTAAAGAACATCCACAATATATTATATTTATTGATATTTTTTATAATAGTACCTCTTGTTAATTTAAAGAACACATCAAGCTTGTTCATTAGTATTTTCTGTTTCTAATCATGTGCTTTCTATAACATAACAGTACAATGAAAATAATAAACACGAGTTAATGTTAGTAAAAAGAGAAATTAAAAAAAATCGACAGTGGAGCCCAACCTCTCCACTTGAAAATAATAGTAGAAATTTAACATTCTATTGATTTTACTATAACTCTTGAACTAAGAATTTTAGAAAATTAGTTGGCCGCGATATTCATGTGTGTGATTGTTGGTGAAGTTAACATATTATTTTGGAATATTCTTGTTTTAAATTAGACGATATTTCTCTTGGTATTTCAGCAAGTGAAATTATAATTAACAATTTATTAGCGCCAGCGAGAATCGAACCTGCGACCTGGAAATTATACAGTGAACGCTTAATCTCTTAGCTACCACAGCCGTAATATATTATAGGGTAGATATTAAGGGTGCAACCACTTATACAAAGGCTAAAGCTGTCTACAGAAATTTTCAAGCTATAAATGATGAAAATGCCGTGCACTAATTTCACACACAACTGGGTAGCATTATCATTGAAAACAGTGCATAATCGGCTATTCGACCTATCGATATGATATTCATTCATGAATATACTTAAATAATTCATTTGAACACTTTACTGAGAAGAGGAAGATACCTTATACTAAGGTATGCCGTTCATATTTCAAAGGCCGGCAACGTACTTTAACCGCCGCACCTTTTAACAAGCGCAATAAATCTAAACTTACTGTTCCAAAGTACAAACTTCCTAAAGCTAGTGAATCATTTTTGAATAAATACATAACTATTTACAACAACATTCACCGTATTATCGATTTGCATTTACATAAATTCAACGCGCATTCTTATATTATAGACAGTAAATTATAAACTATTTTTTATTGAAAGGATAGGAATGCGTAGACATGATGGGCGTCCTCAGACTTTTTGTTATATATTTTAAATGTTAAATTGTAACTATTGGGAGAAAATAATCGACTTGTGAGTTTTCTGCCACTTCTCTTCAAAAGATTTTCCCGCGGTAAAGACTTCTTGAAGCGATGCTGTAGCATGAGAGTTGCAGAGAATGCTCTGCAAAAGTCAACTTTGAACAAAAATATTTGACTGATTTGCACTAGAAGACTTCTCGTTAAAATTGTTAATGGACGGCAATATTAACTCCCGATCAATTGAGTAGTATGCTCCTTTATCTCATCTTGTATAAAAATGTATTTATTGAGGGAGAAAAGATAAGAACAGATTTTTTTATTTTAATTAGTTTAAAGATTAATAGTTATTGAAAGTTCTTTTTTAACTTTTAGCAGTGGTAGTGGGAAAGTTAAATATTTTAGTAAGATTAAATAGCATATTATAATAATTACGCAATTGATAAACTATATATGCGCTGTGAAAGGAGCCGAACTTTTTTTGCAAAATGTGCACTGAATCAATTATTCCCTGTAGCAATTCGGATTCAATTATTTGTCTTTGAAATTCAGTTTACCGCAAATAACTTGCAATGCGCTTTTTGTTTGCATGACTCGGTAATGCTGAAATGGTATTACTCGTAAGATTGCTATAATTTTTCTTATCGATTTAAATGCTTTTGTGATTTTTATTACATTTATTATCTTTTTACCACTGTAAATATTTTCGTTACCTTAACATTCTTCGCATTTTATTATCAAGACTATTAAAAATTTCAAAGAGCCATTTTTATTTTGTTTTATACAAGAGGGGGCAAACGAGCATGTGGCTCACCTGATGTTAAGTGACTATCGCCGCCCATGATCAACCGCAACACCAGGGTAATTGCAGGTGCGTTGACGGCCCTTTAGAAAGGAGTAAGCTCTTTTCTTGAAGGTCCCCAGGTCGTATCGGTCCGGAAAAATCGCGGGTGGTAAACTATTCCACAGAGAGTTTGTACGCGGAAGAAAACTCCTCTTGAAACGTACAGTGGTGGACCGCCAAGCATCCAGATGGTGTGGATGGTATCGGGACGTGTGCCGCGTAGTGCGTTCATGAAATTTGGCGGCTGGGATTAATCCGAACCATTCCTCGGATTACTCTCCATGGTATAAGCGAAAGAAAATGCAAAGAGATGCAACATCTCTTCGCAGTGCCAGTGAATCGAGCCGATCGGAAAGCACTCGGTCGTCGACGATTCGAGCCACTCTGCGCTGGATGCGGTCAAGTGGAAGGAGCTGGTACTGGGGAGCCCCAGCCCAGAGATGGGAACAGTATTCCATGTGCGGCCGAACCTGCGCCTTGTAAAGTTGCAGGCGGTGTGCTGGCATGAAATACTGTCCCGCTCTGCTGAGCACGCCAAGCTTTTTAGAGGCCAATTTGGCCTTCTCTTCCAAGTGACCACGAAACTGCACGTCACTCGATATGTCGACGTCGAGAATTCCGATACTGGCTGAGGCAACAAGGGGAGTGCCTTGAAACTGTGGAGATACGACAAAAGGGTTCTTTTTAGCGGTTAACGCGCAGACTTGTGTCTTCTGGGGATTAAACTGGACTAGATTTAGTCGCCCCCAATCCGAGACTCTGTTCAGCAAAGCCTCGACTTCAGACACAAGTTTGTCCCGGCACTCGGAGACGTTTTCCCGAGAAATATTGGCTCGGCCGGTGTAAAGAGCATCACCAGTGCTGTCATCTGCATAGCAATGAATGTTACGGGTTTGCAACATATCATTGATATGCAGAAGAAACAGCGTTTGCGATAGCACGCAGCCTTGTGGAACACCAGCGTTAATAGGCTTGCAATCGGTGCTTGCACCGTCTACAACGACCTTGATGCCCCGATCTGCAAGCCATATAATTTACTTTTAAATTTATTAAAGTTACCCTTTCAAACCTGAATTATTATTTTTTATCCGATGGATTTGGTAAATTCCATGCATCTTAAGTACAGTAAGGAGACTGTAAAAATTTAAAAAAAAATTCTTAGCCTTTAACTTTTCGTAAAATAACAGTTTTTCTTAATGTGCACAAATGCGGACACCCGTTCTACATATTTATAAGAATAAGGTATGTAAAGTTGTTCTGAAATGAAATAATGTTTATTTAGGATCATTTTTATAACGAAATTATGAATGAAATAATATAGTTAAATTCTTTTTATGAAATAAAAGAAACATTTGGCAGTTTTTCATATTCATTCATTGGCACAAATACAACAACACAATGAAAACTATAATTAGGAACAAAATATATCTTTATATACGTGTGGAAAGCTAAGAAGCAATTCTTGTCTCTGGTTAGACATAAATGAACTTTGCACTTTATGCATTTGACTCGCGATTTTCCCTTGCATCCCACCATTTTACACCTAGTCCCAGTTCTATCGTCATGTGCAAGGAAATGCCAAACACTGTCACGAGCTATTTCAGCTGCATGGCGAATCTCTCCTGGCCTTCTTGGTATAATTTGCATTATTGGGCTACAACTGTTACTGGGTCGACCTCTTTTGCCGATAGAAAATTTATCTTGTAGCACCAAACTCTAAGCTAACCGTCGAATAAAGTGAAGCAAAGTAAGTCGTTGCTTTTTTGGAGTGCCTAATAAGTCGTTATCTATTTGGTATTTTCGATATGCCTGAACAACTGCCAGATCTGATGCATGATCAATTATCATACGCAGGGTCCATTTTTTTTTTGATTTTATAAATGTTCTGTAATAGCTCATAAGTTGATCTAATAAATCAACGCCACCCACTGCGTGATTATAGCGCTTTACGACCTCAGGTCGCTCAACCTCAATATATTGCTTCTCTTTTTTGCACCATCTTTTTACCATATCTTTTTTACCAATACCAACAAAATTGGAGGCCAGATGGGTAATCTTATTGTCAACCCACTTTACAACAGTTATATCTCCGTCTCTGCTACATACTTCTTGAGAGAAATCTCTAGGCCTTTTATTTGTTTCCTTATCACTTAAAAACGGTGGCTTCACAAATCTGTTAAAAGGAGCTGTGCATGCGGCCATTATGCCTTGTTGTTTAAGGATTTGTAGTAAATGGTATTGTTACGCGCTCAAATCGACGGCACTAGCGCCATCTAGTCTCGAACCGAAGAACTAAACTTCTTGAAGTTTAACACTCGAACTCTCGGTACCTTGCGCGTGTTTACTTGAACATTCTGGATATTTATTTGCTAATTTATATAAATAGGCGCTGCAAGATGCGATCGCGGTAGAGTTGAACTCGGCGACACAAGCGAAGCTTCGGAGCGGAATTAAGTGAATTAGTGTGTTTAATTATTAGTGTTTTTAGTTTTAATTTGTGTAAAGTAAATTAAAGTGTTAATTTAGGCAATTTTTATTGTCACGAACCTCAAGCTCGTAACAATTGGTGTCAGAAGTGGGATAAAATAAAGCCGATTTTACCTAAGGAGGAAACGGAGGGTTTCCGTACCCGAAGTCAACGCCAGCAGGAGACGGACCAACGAAGATTTAGTGGTGCAACGCCGCAGACGTCGGAGGGCCAGCCACCCGCTGCAGGCCCGTCGGTAGCTCCTACATCTGCAGCACCTGACTTAGGTGCTCTGATGGTGGTGCTGCAGGAACAGGCTCGCCGACAAGAGGAGCAAGCTCGCCGACAGGAGGAACAGGGCCGTCGGTTGGAAGATCAGCAGGCGGAACAGGCTCGTCGTTAGATGCTCCTCATGAAGGACCTCCACGCTACCTTTGGGAAAGAGATAAGGGACGTGAAGGATAGGGTTGCTCAACACGACAACCGCCTGTCGGAAGCTGAAACCCGAATCGAAGAACATGAAACCCGAATCAACCATGTGAACAATCGGGTTGACAACGTGATGGCTGACGTGAAGAAAACGCTAAACGACCTCAAACTTGGGGATGGAACTATAGCTCCCGTAGTAGCTGCAGCACCTTCGCTACGTGGATTCAAAGTGCCGCCGTTCGACGGGACCTCTTCCTGGTCAGCTTACAAAATCCAGTTCGAGGCCGTCATGGAGGCGAACGGCTGGAATAAAAGCCAAGCCATGACTGCACTCACCCTAGGCCTGCGCGACCAAGCCTTAACTGTGTTGGAAGCTGTCGGTAAGAAAGTGAACTATGAGCAGCATCTGGAGGCCTTGGAAGCGAGATATGGCGACGCTCATCTGGAACACGTCTTTCGCGCGCAGCTTAAAGATCGCGTGCAGCGCAGCAACGAGAAACTGCAGCAGTGGGCCCTTGAGGTGGAGAAGATGGTTCGAAAAGCATACCTGTCTGTACCTGCGCTCATTGAAGGGAACCTGGTTCAGATATTCATCGACGGCATCCGCGACCTTGAAGTCAGAGCTGCTGTGAGACTCGGGCACCACGACACGCTTAAGAACGCCTTGGCCCATGCACTGGAGGTGGAAGCCGTGCGGCATGATCATCGTTCCTATCGCATCAGGGAGGTTGCAGCAACTACAGTTCGCGACCGCAACAGAGAATACAGCCCTAGGTGCTATGGCTGTGGGGAAAAGGGCCATCTTCGATCCAGCTGCCCTAAGTGAACCCTAGAAAGGGAAGGTGAACGATCTCAGGAGGGTAGTGCGGCTAACAGCACCGCCCAGCAGCAGCAGCAATACGACTTTACTATCCGACACTGCAGCGGGAAATCTCACGGTAACGCAGATGCATTGTCAAGAAGACCTTGTCCTGAAGATTGCAACCATTGTAGTAGGCAAGAGAGTAAGGAAGTGGTATCCGTGAGGACGCTCAGGACAGACCACCTCAGCAACGGGTGGAAGGACAGTGTACGTCATGCACAGCAGGAAGATCCGGACATCAAGCCGATTCTGGGATGGATGAAGGCCCGTGCTACCAAGCCTAAGTGGGAGGACGTCTCAGCGATGAGTTCAATCACGAAAAGCTATTGGGCCCAATGGGACAGCTTGCTGCTTCAGGATGGAGTCCTGTGCCGTAAATGGGACAATGGTCAAGGAGACAGCTGTCGTTTGCAAATGGTTGTCCCTAAAGCTAAAGTGCCGAATGTTCTACAGCTGTGCCATAATGGTCGTCCAAGAGTCCATCTGGGAGTTAAACGAACTTTACTGAAGGTCCGAGAACAGTTTTACTGGGTCCATTATCGTGACGATGTCGAGGATTGGTGTCGTACATGTACAAGTTGTGCGGCTGTAATGGGGACCTTAAACACGGAGTAGAGGAGCATTGAAATTGTACAATGTTGGTGCACCACGGGATGGGACATCCCTTGACATTGCTGAGCCGTTACAGAAAGGCGCAAAGGGGACTCCTAAGATCGTCCATATGGATCGCTTGGCGCGCTATTATGGGACCGATAATGCTCGGGACGAGCATGTCTTAGGAGGGGGCAGTGTTACGCGCTCAAATCGACGGCACTAGCGCCATCTAGTCTCAAACCGAAGAACTAAACTTCTTGAAGTTTAACACTCGAACTCTCGGTACCTTGCGCGTGTTTACTTGAACATTCTGGATATTTCTTTGCTAATTTATATAAATAGGCGCTGCAAGATGCGATCGCGGTAGAGTTGAACTCGGCGACACAAGCGAAGCTTCGGAGCGGAATTAAGTTTTTTTTTTTTTTTTTTTTTTTTTTTTATAGAAGAGGGGGCAAACGAGCATGCGGCTCACCTGATGTTAAGTGACTACCGCCGCCCATGATCAACCGCAACACCAGGAGAATTGCGGGTGCGTTGCCGGCCCTTTAGAAAGGAGTAAGCTCTTTTCTTGAAGGTCCCCAGGTCGTATCGGTCCGGAAAAATCGCCGGTGATAAACTATTCCACAGAGAGGTTGTAAGTGAATTAGTGTGTTTAATTATTATTTTTTTTAGTTTTAAATTGTGTAAAGTAAATTAAAGTGTTAATTTAGGTAATTTTATCGGCAATTTTTACTGTCACGAACCTCAAGCTCGTAACAGTATGATGAAAAATAATTGTCAAAGTAAAGCTCATGACCCTGGATTTCTCCGATTCTCTTTGCGAGATGTACAGCTATCCAGGCACCATAGCCAATCTATTTTGCGATATTACTATCAAGTTCTGGAGAGGAAAGAAAATCTGGTAGAGAAATAAAATCATGTGCCCGGCCATGTTTACCACATAAAAAAAGATTTTGAGACCCCATGGGCAAGGCTTACCTTTTATATATTGTTTGGCTACATGTTTTCCAGTGAAGGGAACCATCTGTTCATCAACGCAAAGTTGTTGTTCAAGTGGTAACTCTAAGCATAGATTCCTGACAGTATCATAAATCGTTCTCACTTTGTGAAAAACATCTTTGCAATCAGCTGGAATTTTGATGTCGTCAACCAGATGTATATTATTTCGTAATTCAAAAAAACCATCCCTTGTCATATTAGCTGTGAACAAGAGAATGCTTATGTTTGTCTCCCAATACATTTTCAAACAAGGATAACTAAATATTTCTGTGGCTAAATGTAAACCAAATAAAACCTCTAACTCCCCTGTATAAGTAGGTTTGAATTTATGCTTGTTCGACTGAGCGGCGTATAAATTAGTCATTTCTGCCATTACACTAAACAGTTGTTTTGGGACATATCTATAGTAATAATCTATTGGGGCTTTGACAGTCGGATCAACAGATATGGGTAGAAACAAACCTGACGATATGGTATTTACCAATTCTCTGTATCTCCATGCAATCCTCTGTTTTGGTGTGAGGTTCTGTAAAATATCTTCAATTGTGGAAGGTATTTCTGATTGATTCTCCGCCATTTCACAGGAGTTAACCAGATCTTCTGGTTCCTGGTCAGGGACGCCGTCATACAATGCGCTAAGTCGTCATCAGATTCTGGTGGAAATACTTCCCTTTGATTTTGGTGAATTACATCTGCGCCAACTCTAGTAGGTAAGGGTGCTGGACGAATTGAGTCCCCATAATTATCTTCGTCATCAGAAGATAACAACAAGTCAGAAAGAATTCCATCATCTAGTGCTTGTAACGCCTCTGGTGAGAACATGTTGGTGTTTTTTTATCTGAAAATGTAAGTAAACAATATTAAAATTAATTGTATACACTAAATTTAGTATTACATAAATAGTAAAACAGTAAAAATATAACTAAAACATTTTTTCGTAAAAAACCGTTAACAATGAGAAAATACTCAGTTGAGCCCTAATGGGAACAATTGAGCACACATATAAAAATCGAGATTACCAATAAAAAATGATAACAAAATACACCAATATTACGTTACACATGACCTCGATTACATTAGACATCTGCTCATAATTTTTCCAGATGATTTCTTGCACTAATTTATATTTTTTAGATATAAAATAAAGAGCTCACCTGCACAGTTCAAATCACGCACGGGTATTGGTCGCAACTTATCAAACATAGACTTAACTGAACTTATAAACAAGCTAGAATACGCTAAGAGATGGCGTTAGTAGTATTGAATTGGGTAGTTCATTTATGTGAACAAGTGAATACAGCCGTTTGCAATCGGAAAGCTTGCGAGTTTAATATTTATTTTTCAATTTATATCTTATGTCTACAATTGTGAACGTCAGTTCTGAAAGGGAGCGTACGTATATACATATCACAGTCTATTCCTGAATATTAGCCTTCCCGATACATGGCCTGATTGGAAACATCTATAACCTCTTGCTAAAGCTACCACGCTTTTCAGGTGGGTTGGCGATCGCAGATTTTTTATTATTTCAAGTTATTATGAGGAAGGTGTTACTGCGAACTTCCTTATACTTTTCCCACTGTCACCGCTTTTGATACCCACGGGATGATACGGGTCAGTAGATTCTCTTATGCCGCCACTACACTACACGACAAGGCATAGTGGTAATGTGCACTTATTTAATTTTAATATCTTTTTGTCGGTGCGGTAATTTAAGATAGTCCAAAAGGTATCCTGAATATGATTTTTATCACTTTAACGTTACGAAAAAAAGGAAAAGGGATCCTCTTACATTTGCAAGAATATTCCCTCTTTAAAGAATATAAATATGGATGTCTTAATGCCTCAGAATCCGCTTACCATCACAGGTGAACTGTGCGCTTGTTTGTCACCTTTATTGTTTATAAAATTTTCTCTTTACATCACTAAACGGTATTAATAATTAAATGGTAGGTAAATAAAATAGTGAAACTATAGTTATTTTGATAAAGGACTAAATTAATTGTGAAATTTGTAATATTTTTATTTAAAATTCTTATTTCATTTACCATAGCAAGTCTATAAACTATGACACTGCTCGGGAAACTTTGTGAGAAGAAACGGCAATAAAGCGACAAGTAGACTATTTATCTCCAAACAATTACGGTTAATCTTAGTATACGAATAAACCTAAGACTGACCGGCTTTCTTTTGTTTTCTTGTACAACAAGCGTGACAAACGAGCGATGCACCTGATGGTATCCGATGGAATAACCGATGGACATCTACATCTATCATCAATTAAGTACCAAATTGCAAGTATCTACACTCAACATACGAATAGCAATAGCATTATTCTAATATTTCACGCTTGTATATTGCGAGACCGCGGTCCTACCCCGGTCAAACCGCCCCATTCGTGCAGCAGCTATAACACATAAAGTATCAGCGTAGTTCTACCACGTAAAAATCTGTTTGAACTTTGGTTTGATTTTGTTCGTTGTTCAATGTTTGCCATAATTTTCAATTGCAATAAAAACATAATATCCGAATAATATGTAAATATTAAATAACAATTTGTGATTTTAGGGTAAATCAAGGACCACCCAAGCCGCACCTATTAATTTTGGTTGCTACCATCACTTACCTTGTTCGAGCCATAAATTATTATATTACATTTAATAAAGTTAGATAAATACAATAAACAGTTCAAATCAAGTTGTTAATTAACTATATTAATAACCTTTACCGTAAAATGCTGTTAAAGCCTATTACTGAACATAAGCCGCTCCCAAAGATAGCCTCATAGGGGGGATATTTGCCATAGTTACTACGTTTGACAAGCCGGTTGGAAACCACTGTTCCATCTCCTGATTTATATTCCTCATTCACCTCTTACAAAACCCACGGGGGCGGTAATATGGCTTAGTGGATATTCTTACACCGTCACTATACATATATATTAGAAGTACTTTTTTCATTCGCTTCTAAATTTTCATTCAAAAGGTTTTGGTTAACCCTTTAACGCACACCTTAATATTTTTTGAATTCCTAATATTTTTGATACATATATTCTGTGTTGTGAATCATAATGGCATGCTTTAGAAAAAAAAACTGAAAATTGTTAGTAAACTGGACATTGAACGTTTTGCATATCTAACCATCACTACAAAATCACTGGCCTGTAAAGTGGACATTACCGAAATCTATATTATTTTGGTGAGGTGATATAAAAAAAGACTTCAAGTATCAATTTCATATTTAACTTTTAATATTAAAACACATTTTACTTGTTGTACTAACTTAACATATAATAATTACACATAATATAATTTTTTTTTTGAAAACATAGAGTTTTAATTTTTCTTAGCACCATTAAACACAGTTATAGGTAGGTATTATCAATTGAATGATCACCTACGTAATTTAATTTGCCATTTATTATGGAATGGTATAAAGCATTCTACATATAGGGCTGCATCACATTGAACGTATTCATAAACACTTTTCTTTGGCTTAGACGGGGTACTGTAATATGTACATTTATGACAATTTATATTATAAAATTTTATTAGCTTATTATCTCTCTCCTCATTATGAAGAAAATGAAGAAAGGTTATTTCGTATCTCCTATGAATTATGATGAACTTCGGTTTGTATGCTCACGTCATTATTGAAAGTACCATTCTTGTGCATTAGTGGATCTCGAAATCTTATATTAATCTACTTATTTAGATCTTCATTTACTAAATTCTCCTGAGGACATGAGTCTTCGGAAGAAATTAACTCATAATACCCTCGATACTCTGTGATAGCGACGGTTGTGGCGGAGATAGCGGCAGATGTGGAATTAGCAATGGTGGGAGAGTTGGTGGTAGAAAAAAACCCTCCTGTGTTGGTTGGAATGAAGACGATGTTCCAGAACCCGATCAATTACTTCAAATTCGTGTGCTCAGGAAGCTAGTAGTTAAAGTAACACTGTTCCCGTAATAATCATCAACATCAGAGTCACCACTGGCGGCTCATTATCGTATGGCCTGGTCATCTTTTATACCCAAAATCTCATTCCATCTGTCCTCATCTAGTGACTTTGACTTCCAATAAGTATAAATATATTGCATAACGATTTTCACCTGCATACCTGCAAAATCATGGCGGACAAAAACAAAACATTCATATTAATAGGTAATAACTGCCGAGCAAGATTGTTTATGGTTAATTTATTATTATATCATACCAAATGCTTATATATTTGTTATAAAACTATATGATTCATAGGTATTACTCAAAAATAAATACTCATTACAATAGTTTAAAGTTGGGTAGGCAATTTTGACGGTTTTTTTTTAACAAGTTGGGTTGTATTCAATTGCCAAAAATTAATGTTTTTTTTTCATTATTCTCGATTACGTTTGTAGATAACATCAAAATGTACACTATAAAATAATATTTTTACTTACATTTTTCAAGAAGACATATTTTTTTATAACATTTATTTGTAAACACGTAAAATATACACCACGACAGCAAATGATCAAGCGCGGGTGTATGGTGGTCTGTACACAGGCTTTCTAGAAAAATGGCGCGAATCTGTAATTGCACGCGACGATGTTCAACGATAGTCAGTTTTCGGGCCAGTGCTCTAACGTGGGTCGTAAATTTTCATAAGAAACATCATCATCATCATCATTACAGCCCTTCACAAGTCTACTGGTGAACATAGGCCTCCCCAATAGTACGCCACAAAGCACGGTCCTGAGCCACCTGCATCAATCTACTTCCTGCATGTCGTACCAGGTCGTCACTCCATCTAGTAGGGGCCGCCCTACACTTCGCCTACCGGTACGAGGCTGCCACTCAAGAACCTTTTCTCCCCTACAGTTGCCGGTTCTTTGAGCTATATGGTCGGCCCATTGCCACTTCAGCTTACTAATTCGTTGAGCTATGTCGGTCAATCTGGTTCTACTGCGAATATCTTCATTTCTAAGTTTATCACGCAGAGAAACTCTGAGAATAGCCCTCTCCATAGCTCGCTGAGCGACTTTGAGCGTCCTCATACGGCCAGCAGTGAAGTACCACGTCTCGGTTCCGTAGGTCATCACTGACAACATGCACTGGTTGTACAACTTAGTTTTCATGTTTTGAGGTATACCTGACGAGAAGATGCATCGTAATTTCCCTAACGCTGCCAAGCCGAGTTTAATCCGTCGATTGACCACTCGGTCGAAGTAATACTTACTTAGACGGACTATTTGTCGCAGGTAAACGTACTCATCAACAACTTCGAGCTTAGTGCTCCCAACAACTACCGGCATAGGTGTGACATGGACATTAAACATGATCTTTGTTTTGTCCATGTTCATCTTAAGACCTATCCGTTGGGAGGCACTATTAAGGTCATTGAGCATAGTGCTTAAATCCTCCAGCGATTATGCCATAAGGAATATATCGTCGGCAAATCGAAGGTGAGTGATGAACTTGCCATTGATGTTAATACCGTATCCTTTCCAGTCCAGTAGCTTGAAAACGTCTTCCGATGCAGCGGTAAAGAGTATCGGGGAAATAACGTCACCCTGTCTTACACCTCTCTGCAGTTGGATAGGTTTCGGACTCTGCTTCTGTACTCGGATAGCCATCGTAGCCCTACTGTACAAACACTTCAGCACTTCGATATACCGACTGTCAACTTGGCAACTACTTGGCGGAGTCTGCGTGCGAGACGATTCGTAATGACTCTCGAAAACAGCACGTAGACGCGGCTCAGAAGGGATATCGGTCTGTAGTACTTCACGAGGGCGTTGTCACCTTTCTTGAAGAACAAGACCAGCGCACTTCTACTCCACGCCTCCGGAGTAGTGCCACCATGGAAAACGGAATTAAAGAGCCTCTGAAGGAATTCAAGTACCGGTTTTCCACCCTCCTTCAGAAACTCCACTGTAATTCCATCCTCGCCCGGGGACTTGCCGTTTTTTAGGTGCTGGAGAGCCATTCTAATCTCGCTCAGACTGACGTCCGGGATATCATTGGAATAGTGTCGGATAAGACCCGCTCTTGGATCGTTACTCACACTTGCGTGTGGCTCCAACGATGATGTGTACAGCTGCCCATAGAACCTCTCAATCTCACTCAGAATCTCAGGTGTCCCGGAAACGATGTAGACACACTCAGTCTTCAGCTTTGACAGTTGGCTCTTACTGGCAGACAGATCTCTGGCAAGTTCTGTTTTGCTTAAACACCTTGCCGTGTAGTGGCGGTTGAGAATATCCACTACCCCATATCTTCCCGTGGGTTTCGTAAGAGGCGACAGAGGGAGACAGGCAGGAGATGGGCAGCAGCATCTTCCTGATAACAGCAATGATATAAAAAAAACTGCGGTTGCCAACCCGCTCGCCAAGCGTGGCAACTATGGCAAATATCCCCCAACGCTTAATAAGTTTGATAAAATATATTGATGATAAGTATACAAATTAAGAGGCTAGAATTAATGATAATGAGAACTCGTAGCGCTCTTGATGGCTATAGGTGAACTGATTTTAAAATATATGTGCCGCGGAAATATGTAAAAGAGGGCCCGGGCAGCAAAGATGGGGTTAGTAGAAGCACGTAGAGATGATGGATGCTAGTGTTACTTAATCTAATTACAAGGTGATACCATTGTCTCTTGTCTATCGTACAAATAATAACATGATTAGTACATGAATATATGAGGTGAATAAACAATAAAAACTTGTCTAAGACTAGTCTATGCACACTGGGTTGGCATTTCGTACACTGATATGAGCACAGTTGAAGTGCTTCTGTTTTGCTTAAACACACGTGAATTCTTTTTTGAAAATCACACTTTGACACTAATTGCCCCTAAGACATTTACTACACTGAACAATCACACTGGTTGACCATAAAACATTCACTACACTGAGCACTGACACTTGGTGGCGTGACTGACACACCTGTGGCGACGACGTCTCCTGTTCCGTCATAGACACCGACACTCCCGCCTCCGCGGGTGCTCCCGGCGCCGACCGCCTTCAGCGCCTCTAGCTGTACTCCAGGGTGTCCACCGCATCGACCGCAAATAACACATATATCTCAGCGTAGTTGTGGACATCATGATAAGAAACCCTCTCTGCTAGGGGCTCGTTGTTCTCCATAATTTCAATCTGTTGCTTGATGATCTGTAGGTTATTGTCTATATCATCCTTAGTATTGTTCAGTAAAGCGATATCGGATTGCGATATATTGATGATGTGATTAATTGATGATATCTTAGGAACTTGTATATTATAACTGATGTTCATATCGCTAAGTTTTAGTCGGTGTGAATAAACAAAGAAATCAGCTGCTTTAACTATACTATCTTGATCCACAATATATAGGCCAGAGCAGGTCAATTGCACTGCCGTAACTTGATCGTCACATAGTAACTTCATTTTGCAGTAGTCGCAACAAAAATAAAAATATGTATTTAGTTTATTTAGTTCTATCCAGCAGTCGTAGCAGGATCTGGTAATTTTTTCTCATTTTCTTGAGAAGAGCAGGTTCTCTTAGAAACTATGATCATTTTTATGTAGTAAATAGGTCTTTTATGATGGCACAAAATAAGGTCCTTTTCGTACCTTGGTACTACGGAAATTTGTTTTTTATTTTCTAATATATAAGGTACTGGTATAACTTCCAGGACTCCAAACATATCTCTGCTGATGAGAGGTATATCGATTTGTAATATGATATAATTATTTCTTATTCGTGCTCGCACCTGCAGTAAGTTGTAGATTTCATATTAATTGTAGTTATCTATTGATAATGATACGTCTTTCGGGAGATGTTCAGTTCTTGTCTTAACTGATTGGGAGATAGCAATTGGAAATTAAATTTTCCTCTGTATATATTTGTAATAGTGTTGAGTTAATTTTGTGGTAAATTTCTGAGGCTGATTATAAGGTTAATTGTCATCATAGCTGCACTGATAAATTTACTCGTGAAGGAAATATTTTGAAGCTCCCTCTTGAATTGATCTTCGGAATTTTCCAGAGATATAATTTTTCTGTTAATACTCTTGTGGTTCTTCTCCATGACTTCTTTGCTGCATTTCAATAAATTAAATTCCGCTTCAACCACGGTCGTTTGATTTTCCATAGGGTTGCTAAATGCTTTTTATTTTGCCTGATAAGTTCAAGCCCTTTTTTATTTTTTTCTGCAAAACTTTTTTATTTTTCTATAATGCCGAATAAACTATTAGCAATACATCCTATACCATTGATCAAGTCACGCCAGCAACGTGGGCGGGTCTCTAATGTGTTATCATGTTGAATGATTAAAATGTTATTACAATATTGCAGTTCCGTGAAATCGTGCCGAAGTTTCTTTTTTATTTATTTTAGGACCAATAAACAACTTCAACACAAGCTTAATTACTAATCTTAATCCTAAAATTTGAATTTAGTGAAGCCAACACCACCAGCCTCAGATAATAATTTATAGGATAAATTACAAAAGTGAGAGATGTGAAGGAGGACTTACTACATAATATGCAATATTACAAAATGACATTAGTTGGAATTACTTAAAAAGATCAGCAATATTGAATTATTTAAAAATACTACAATCTACTACAACTAACTAAACAAAAAAAACTGTTCACTTTTTAGTTCTGATTTCAAACCAACATAAAATTTAAATTATGTTTTGATATATTTTGATTTATTTTATGTAGTTTTTAGTTAATAAGACTCATAAGCTTATTAATCACTTTGCTTGTGGCGGCCCTGTCGTCGCGTCGTAAGCGAAACACACCGAAGCTTAAATCACGCTATCAACATTCCGAATCATAAACAGCATATACAGAACATCTCCGAACTATCACACGGAGCGTTGGCCGCTCCCCGGGCAGAACACCTTGCCCGGCGGGAGATCTCCCCTTTTCCTTCCACGGCCACATGCTTCTAAATAAGTTAGCACGGTTATTTAAAATGTCAATGTCCCAAATCATCATCATCATCATCATTACAGCCTTTCACAAGTCCACTGCTGAACATAGGCCTCCCCCAAGTAATGCCACAAAGCACGGTCCTGAGCCACCTGCATCCATCGACTTCCTGCATGTCTTACCAGGTCGTCACTCCATCTAGTGGGGGGTCGCCCTACACTACGCCTACCGGTACGAGGCTGCCACTCGAGAACCTTTCTTCCCCATCGGTTATCGGTTCTTCGAGCTATATGGCCGGCCCATTGCCACTTCAGCTTACTAATCCGTTGGGCTATGTCGGTCACTCTGGTTTTACTGCGGATATCCTCATTTCTGAGTCTATCACGCAGAGAAACTCCGAGCATAGCCCTCTCCATAGCTCGCTGAGCGACCTTAAGCGTCCTCATACGGCCAGCAGTGAAGGACCACGTCTCAGATCCATAAGTCATCACTGGCAACACGCACTGGTTGTACAATCTAGTTTTTAGAGATTGAGGTATACCTGACGAAAAGATATGTCGTAATTTCCCGAACGCTGCCCAGCCGAGTTGAATCCGTCGATTGACCTCTCGGTCGAAGTTGGACTTACCTAGTCGGACTATTTGTCCCAGGTAAACGTACTCGTCAACAACTTCGAGCATAGTGCTCCCAACAACTACCGGCATAGGTGTGACATGGACATTGAACATGATCTTTGTTTTGTCCATGTTCATCTTAAGACCTATCCGTTGGGAGGCACTATTGAGGTCATTGAGCATAGTGCTTAAGTCCTCCAGCGATTCTGCCATAAGGACTATATCGTCGGCAAATCGAAGGTGAGTGATGTACTCGCCATTGATGTCAATACCGTATCCTTTCCAGTCCAGTAGCTTGAAAACGTCTTCCAATGCAGCGGTGAAGAGTTTCGGGGATATAACGTCACCCTGTCTTACACCTCTCTGCAGTTGGATAGGTTTCGAGCTCTGGTTCTGTACTCGGATAGCCATCGTAGCCCTACTGTACAAACACTTCAGCACTTCGATATACCGACAGTCCACTTGGCACCGCTGAAGGGACTGTAGCACCGCCCAAATTTCGACGGAATCAAAGGCTTTCTCATAGTCCACATACGCCAGGCAAAGTGGCAGATTGTACTCTTCAGTCTTCTGTACAATCTGCCGCAGGGTATGTATGTGGTCTATGGTACTGAAGCCTTTTCGGAAACCGGCTTGTTCGGGAGGCTGGAAGTCGTCAAGTCCCAAAAGTGATCATTATAATTTTGCATTAAGCGATACAATGGCGCTCTTTTGCCAGCATTGCTTTTACACAAGGGAAGGGCAAATTTTTAAAGTGAGTATGTTGATCTTACATTTGACTTCGTAGGTACACGATATCGCATTTTTTATTACAGTAATGCAATCATATCTATCATGACAAAGGTTAAATAATAACATTGCTACTAATTTTTATCGTCTGAGCTTTAAAGTTTACATTTTGTATTTATTTTATATAAAATTATACGAACAATATATTCTCTCAATCAGATCGGTATAGACATTATAGAAGGGATTCCACAAAGCAACAGCGTATTCTAACTGAGAGCGTATCAGTGTCTTATACAAATATATATATATATATATATATATATATATTTGCTGGGTTGATGAAGTCCTTATAGGCTCTCATTACAAACCCAAATATTTTAAAAGCTTTATTACATACTTTTTCAACATGCGTATTGAGTGTTAATTTACTGTCAATGGTAATGCCGAGGTCACAGATAGAATGTACTTTTTCGAGTGTGCTCTACACTTGAAAAAGTACATGCACAAGAAATATGATTGTTGCTTAAAATTAATTTTATTAGTGACCGTTAACATTTTGCACTTATTAATACTAAGACTTAATTTATTTTTTTAATTCCTGATCTTGATCCTTTGACCCTCATTGTCACAAATGGTACGATAAATTTTAAGGTCGACAGCGTATAGTAAAAAGTTAATGTGCTGAAAACAGGAGTCAATATCGAAATCGAAATCTTAAGTTTCAACAAGATCTCTTCGCATTGTAATCGTGCCTACATAATTACACACATGGTATTTAAGTATTGTATATATTTTGTTAGCGCCGTATTACTTTCTTGAAAAGGGAATGTGTCATTGTAGACAACGAGGAGCCAGTCGCCTCGTATTAAATGTATGATTGTTATTGTATCAAAATTGAGACTGCTGTTTTGTAATGGAGTTATGTTAGAGCATTGTACTATCGAGATGATTGCAATAAAGAATAATAAAAGCGATTTAATCATATATGTTAAGCAATAATTTTTTCTTCTGCTTGATTTTTTGTCTTAAGAGTGACTACTCTGATACACTCGTCATTACCCGGGTGTATTTGCACAAATCGGCCAAGGGGCCACTTTCCCGAAGGAAAATTTTTGTCCCCGATACTGACAATATCGTTCTCTTTGAAATTTGGCTGCGATTTTCTTCGTTCACTTCTGGCTGCTGATTATGTAAAATATTCTTTGCGCCATTTTTCCCAAACATCGTTAAATATTTTCGTATTAAATACCTTGTCCTTAAATCAGTTTCAATATCGTAGATGTTCAATGTTCAAGAATCACTGGAAAGAAAGTGGGCAGGTGGTAGAACGTCTAAGTCATTGGGATCATCCGTTAATGCACATAGAGGTCTTGAGTTTAGACCTCCCTCCAGTTGAGAAAGTAGGTTGCTGTATTCTCCAAAAGTAAGCACTTGTTCGCCAACTACGCACTTAAGATAATATTTTAAACTCTTAACCGCAGCCTCCCATAAGCCGCCCGCTGATGGCCAAGCGGAGGCATTAAAGTGCCAATCATTTCCTAAATTGGCAACTAATGTTGGAATTATAGTTTGAGCTGAATATTTTTTGAATCGCTGAATACTCTCGTTGCAAAATATTATTAGCTCCTATGAAATTGTGACCCTGATTATTGTAGATGAGTCGGGGAGTACCTCGTCTTGCTGCCATGTGGCGTAACGCTGCTGCAAACGCTGATGCTGTCAAGTCTGATGCCAGTACCCACATGTATGGCTTTTGTGGCCAAACAAACAAAAACTACGATATATTCGCTTGTAGTCTTGCCACCACGACCCTTGTTGGCCTTCACGGATACAAAACCGCTGTAGTCAACACCTGTATTAAAGAAACTCCTGGATGGATTCAGTCTTGCTGAGGGTATGTCTCCCATGAGTTGACAGTTTTGGTCAACGCTGTGTCCCTGACATTTAACACAGTGGCGAAGTCTTGATTTAGTGGTTTTTATACCGCCAAGCATCCAGTACTTTCGTCTCATGAAAGCCGTTGTTAATCGTGCCTTTCCGTGATAAGTGAGCTCGTGTGCTTCGTCTATGATAAGACTAGCTACTAATCTTGAGTGCCTCTAGATGATAGCTGGATGCTTAGTTTCGGGATTGAGATTAGCATTTCTAAGTCTCCCACCGACTCGAAGGACTCCGTCCTTGTCCAAAATTGGGTTCAAATAATACAGTTTGATTCTGCTGTTCACGCTGTTTCTTGCTTGTAAATCTTTTATTTATTTATAAAACTCCTCTTGTTATACTTGTTTAATAATTAAAACTTTCGCAACTCGCAACTCTGATACTGATAAATAGTTTTCTTTTAACTATCTGTAAATAAATCTTAAAATCCAACCCTATACTTTGAGACATTTTGATAATGAAATGTTACTTTTTAATAACTGCTATATAATTTCATGCTTGAAGGCTACCTGTGTAACGTTTACTGATTTAAATTTTTCATCTCTTGATCAGTAGTATATTCTGCATGTTTTTCATTTTCTTGACGGTACGAAGTCAACTAATTAGGCTTTGCCACCACAACGTATGATCTCTGAATTTACTGGCGTTTAGACCTCGGCTGGCACAATCAGCTGGGTTTTTCTTTGACTTGACGTAACGCCAGCATTCGTATCTGCTCCAATCTCATTCAATTTTACGTGAATTTTGTTAGGTACGTATTCGTTCCATTTAATATCGACTTTATAGGTCACTTCAAATATAATATAATAATATATAATATGATAATCTTAAGTTTTGTGGTGAGTGGAGCAATCCAGCCCATGCGATCGTATTGTTTAGATATCTGTGATAGCATTATTATTTTGGTCGGTATTGATAACGACATAGTTAATTTTGAATTGTACGTAAAACAGACTCCTTGTGGAATCCTTCCGAGTCCTAAAGTTTTTGTTGGCTCCGCTTGCTTGAAGTCAAAATTTCCTTGATTATTATTCTCAACTGTCGCATTTTCTAGTAAAGTAGGACTTCCATTTTCTTAAGTTAAATCAACCGTTACTTAATAAACTGCTCAGGTCCTTTTTAACCACTTTGCTGATTCAATAGAATGAGCTCCGTGAATTAGATCATCCATGTAAAATGACTCCTCAAGTACCCGTCGTACCGAACTATCTTGATAATTTGGATTTTCATCTAGAGCTAATTGTCTGATAGTACACATGACCAAAAAAGGGGCCGCAATCCAGAATAATATCAAAAATACATTAACAATTTTTAAAAAAATACTACTTTCAATTTCACAGCATTGTATAACACGAAAAAGAAAATTGACTACATGATTGCAGCAAAAATTATCCAAAATAAGTAAACAATATATTGTCAATGAGCTTCAAAAAGCAGCAAGAAGAAATATTTGTCGTCAACATACGATTATTAAAGTAATTGTTGATTCATAGCAAGCAGACCTTATTGATGTTCAAAAATATTCAACGTTTAATAAAGGATATAAATAATAAATATTTTCTGGTAGTAATCGGTGATCTTTCAAAATATGTGTGGGTTAGATAATTAAAATCGAAACATAAGAATTGTGACAAAAATGCAATGCAAACAATACAATCTAAATCAAGACTTAAACCTAAAAACTCACAAACAGATCTTGGTACAGAGTTTTGAGTAATGGTTCTTTTAAGAATTTTATGGAAAAATTATATAAAAAAAACATTATTCCACGTACTCCGTAAAAAAAGCCTCCATTGTAGAACGATCAATAATAACATTAAAAACTCACCTTTACAAAATATTCGGTACCTATAAGTGGAAGATATCAATTGTTCCAAAATAATTTAGGTTTTATAGTAAAGCGGTTTAATAATGATATGCACCTCATGAAAACATTCAAGCCCATCGACGTTAATGAGTCAAATGCGATTTTAGATATGTCAAACATCAAGAAATCTGAAAAACCTAAGAAACGCCAAGTTGCTACGTTTTGCGTTGGCAATTACGTTCGTATAAAGACACACAATGGAGATTTTTCTAAAATTTATACTCCTAATTGGTCTACATAAATATTTCATGCCGTTAAAGTCAACGAAATCTATCCTCAAACATATAAACATGACTACAAACACAATCAAAATATTCCTGGCTCTTTTACGGTTATATATTATCAAAAACTAATTTTCCAGATCTTTATCTTATTGAAACAGTTATTAAAAGAAAAGGAAATAATATTTTAGTAAAATGGTTAGGATTGAGTGATGTAGAAAATAGTTGGGTGGATAAAAGTGAATTAGTAGTGTATTACTTAATTATCTCATTTTATACTTATCGGTGAAGGAAGGCAGTTGTATAATTAATAGCGTAATAGATAATTAATGCTTTGAGTTACATTGCTTATTGCTTAATTTTAAACGATTGTATGTTCGAGTACAAATCAATGGGTTTGTACTCGAACATACAATCGAGTACAAACCAATAGGTAATATCGTTAAGGAAATATGATGAAATAATGGAAGTGGAAATTCGGATCTGGTAGGTTTAAGCGTGGCAAACTGGTAGTTGAGAGTAAAATGAATTTTATTTTTTAATTTTGTAACACAACCATCTTAAAAGGTTTCTTTATTAAAATAATCTTCGGTTTTACGGTGACCTCTGAAGGGAAGTTCCTGAAGCGCCAAATCATAAATAATTTCAACTTATCTTAGTAAAATACTTTAATTTAACGCTTGAATTAATACTATTTTGAAATTTCTTTCGACTGATACCGACGTTATTATTTAGATAGTTTTATTAACTTTGAAGATAGAAACCTACATTATACTGAAGGTTACAAGGATGCCACTAGAGAACCTATCTTTCTCACCGATTATCAGTTCCTCGAGATGTCCGACTCTGCTCTCTGATTTGTAGGGCCATGTCGTTTAATCGGGTTCTACTGCGGATATCCGCATTACGAGTTCTATCACTCTGAGAAGTCCAAGCATAGCCGTCTCCAAGTGGCTCACTAAGCGATCTTATGCGTGAAGCATATAGTCAGTAATGAAGAATCGCGTTACAGATTCATTTATTATCACTAGAAATACGCATAAAATTTATACCTTTTACAATTTTTCGATTTCAAGTTGTGGGCTATATGTATTTTCTGAGCGCTGCCCAGCAGAGTTGAGTCCATTCATTGATACCTCGTCGGAGTCATTAGTTGAACAGTTTGCCCCAGGTTACACTTGTCGGCAATTTTGAGCCTATAGCTACAAAAACTAGCGGTGTATCATGGAACTGAACAATACCTTTCTCTTGTCAATACTCATTTGAAAACCTATCTTTGGGAGATACTGTTGAGGTCATGGAGCATACCTTATTATATCTGCCAATATTGTCGATAAATCGAAAGTGAGTAATGTACACTAATTTGCTTATGAGATGTCATTTCCATTTTGCTTAAAACCATCTTCCGTCATATTCATTTCCGTGTCTTATTCTTTAGTTTTATTCGTTTAAAATATTTAAATAAATAGATGTATTATTGGAATATAAAACGATAATAGAGTTCCCATAGGACTTAGTCATTATCCTCTAGAAATAATTTATCATTACCGTGTATGTTTGACGATGTCCAAACCTCACCGTGTTCATCAGTTCAGTTGGTTTATTAATGAAACATAGTGTGCTAAAACTACTAAAATAACTGTAAAAGAGTTAGAATGTATACCCTTTATGAACCAATAACTTGTAGAATGAAGTGAGCACTTCCGAGCTGTATTAAACAAATTGTAAGTAATTGTACAGCCCTCCACAAAGTCCCGTTGGTTTTCTTTCTGCTTCTGCCCAGGGAAGTAGTTAGAGGTTTTTCAAAACCAGTGGTAAAATTAAAAAAATTATCAATTATTTGTAATCTATATTTTTTCTTTTTTACAATATGGGTGGGAAACCGCAGATTTGTTTATTTTTACTTTTTACCAGAAGGACACTCCTTCCCATCTCATGTTCCAAGTTTCATTTTGTCACCTTTTGCGAACAGAGTGAATGGGGAACTACACTCTATTGTGAAGAACCAGAATGTATCAAAAAAGGCACGTATAGTAATTCATAATGCTGTGTTAGTCCCTACTTTAATGTATGGTAGTGAAAGCTGGGTGTGGCAGAAGCACGAAAGTAGAATAAATGCTGTAGAAAAGCGGAGTATGCTAGGGTTGAATCTGAATGACAGGGTGAGAAATTTCGTGATAAGAGATAAATGTGGTATGCAAGATGCTGTTGTAACCAGGATTAAGAAAGGAATGCTTCGGTGGTTTGGTCACATAGAAAGAATGAATGAGGAAAGAGTGGCAAAGCAAATTTATATGGCAGATGTCAACGGCAGAGTCGGGAAGGGACGCCCTAGAAAAAAGTTTATCGACCAAATTGGCGATATTTTGAAAATGGGCCACGTTAAAAGTACCCTTAACCGACGAGCATGTATGCGTAGATATATGGATGTAAAGGAGGCGAAAGAGGTATGTCAGGATCGTGTCAAATGGAAGTCCGTAGTCTCTGCCTACCCCTCTAGATGACAGGCGTAAGTGTTTATGTATATGTATTATGTATGACCTTTTGCGACACCTCCGGAACGTTATGAGTTAGTGTATTATTCGTTTACGTTTTTTTTTATAACTTGTTATGAAGAACTCAATTTTCTCATTGCTATTTTCGCACTACCCACTGCATTATATTTGTGTTTATTCCTTTATCTCGTGCTTTAAATATAATCATAAAATTACTTTTTTCGTTGCATATATGCAACCCGCATTTCAGTTGTCATTAGATATTTTTTCTATAGCATTGGGTGACAAACGGACCCAAAGTCCACATGATGGTGAGTGATTGCAATAGCTCATATACCTCCATAACTATCCTCAATTAAGAATAAAAATGCAAATGCGTTGTCACCCCTGGAGACAAAGATGGAATGCCTCGATTCCAGTAAAAGGGGTCTCCGGTTCTCTACGCACACCATACAAAACACAGCTGCATTACTCTGCTATGTTACGTTGGTATTCTGTGAGAGCGTGGTCCTACCTTGGTCGAGCCGACCCATTCGTGCTTAAACTAAAGTTGCGTGGCTCTACCACGTAAAATTAATAAATGCATGCGTAAAGTATATTAAAAATATTCAAAATGTTTAATATAACGTATGGTTCTCATACAAAATGTCTCCTGTATTATGGAGGCTTTATATAAACGTAAATTGTACATGGATAAGTAATATTAGGTGCAAACGTAGCAAAAGTAAATCTTCAATATAAAATTAAAACCGACTTCAAAAAACAATGAAATCAATAAAAATTTAAGTAATTAATAAATATTAAGTTGTATATAATTTTGTAGAGAAAAATTTAAGCCTCCGACTGCAAAAGCCGTTACGTGAAAACTATTTCATTTATTTTAATGTATTACCCTTTTGAGAGCATTAAATATCACAAGCTTAAGTAAATAACTAGGATTTTGTCTAACAACCCTGTTTTTTCACACGTAGGGATGGAATTTTCTTTTTAGTTTAAATTGACTCTAAGAATTTCCTAATTAATAAAAAGGAATGATCTTAATCGAAAAATAAGCAACTAGCGTACAAAAAAATACTTGTACAGGCTTCCTCTCCAACCTCCATTAATCCACTCCTGGACATAAGATATAACAATATGAAGTCAGTAATTTTAATAGATAGTGATTACATGAATTGTTACTATTTGATATTTGGATAAATTTTATCACAATTTTGTATTGTTTCAGTTAAGTTCGGGATTGTTAGCGTAAGCTGTCAAAGTGAACAAACGATTATGAGGAATTCCTTGGAGCAACTATTTTGATCAATACACAGAAATGATGGAGTGCGGGCTTCGTCCCAGTCCTACTCGAGTACTTTCTCTTTGGACACTTCTTATTGGAAGCTTCAATATTGCAGGTATGTAAAAACGTTAAAATCGTCACTACTTTTAAATTATAAATTGGACATTAAGGCTTATTACTTATATAATGCATTATGTTACATGTATAAATTATATTGATATCAAAATGTCAGATGTAATTAAGATAATAATAATGTCGTTCAGACCGAAATTCGGTTACAGCGGCCAGTCTCTATGGAAACTGCGCAGGATAGGATTACACGCTACGTGTGTATGTACAAGCAGAGGTGAGATCTCTATCCTCTCATTTTCTTAGTCCGATGGGACGAAAATCCGACGCAGTCGGAGAGATTCAGCGATCGAGATCAAGACTAACGGCTTTACTTGTTTTGCGAGTCAAAGGGATGAAACGCTGCCAACTTTTCCACTCCAAAATTTTCGGCTCAGAATTTCATGATTTTTGCCGTAACATGGGCACGCACCGTTGCGCGCGCCAACTCCCCTGTTTCTCGTGTACTCATCACACTTAATGCTCTTCTGGACACAAATTCGGAGTGCGACCTGCTTGCGGATGAATAGAAATATTATCTTTAATTAATTTAATAGGTTTCACCGTTTTGATTGAAGTGAAAACTAATAAATTAATACATAAGCCCAATAACGTAACTAGCCCGATCTGAGATTCAAACCCGGCACCTCATAATCGGCAATTGCGCTAATCAACACAAGACCAAAGAAACAGTTGATATAATAACGACAACAATATCATTGCATCTTTCTACTGAGTCACTAAAACCCTATATTTGACTTTTATCATTTTACGCTAAATGGAAACTGTTGTCCATGAACATTTCCATATATATTCCCCATTAAGTCTTAAAATTCAGATGTGTTGGTCATACTTCAGGATTAAAATGACTCGTTTCAAGTAAAAAGTGTCTCCGGATTACTATACTTGCTATACTAAACACAAACACATCGCGCAGATATTTCACAATGTTATTCTTTAGAATCATGGCCTGTAAAGTCAAGTCGAGTTGTTATATATATATATATATATATATATATATATATATATATATATATATATATATATATATATATATATATATATATATATATATATATGCTATATTAATGCTGCTGCCCATCTCCCGGTTCAGTTTTCTGCTGCCACCTCTCACTTGATCGACGTGTCAATGTTGGGTTGTGAATATTCTTTTACCGCCACTAAATGGTGGTTTTACTCGGTGATTACCCGGCTTGCCTTGTTTATCAATAAAATATTTGGTCTAATCTATCTACGAGCTTATATTTCAATTTAATTAATTACAACATACATATCAGGCGGTAGCAACCAGCTGTTTTTTTTCTTTCGAAAGGTTTTTTTTTAATTTCAATGGCCTTTTTAATCATCCTTGGTATGAATCAGTGTTATTTCACGAGGATTTGTGGTCTATCAAATTTGAAGTAATGGCAAGGACGATCTATTCCATGTTCACTCACTACGGACGTCAAGTCAACCATTTCAATTTAAAATTCGAATGATTAGTTTTAGATAATACTCAGTATTTGTGTAAATATAAGAAGTATTAAATATTAAACATTTCAACTTCAAAGAGGAATGAAAGCTTGTATGGGATTTTAGTACCGCGAATAGAATTTCTTGTTTTGGGACATTTTTGGTTTTAACTAGTATAGTAGGATAGACAAACCATTTTTAAATTCTTAGATTTTCAGAACTTGGGAGATAAAATTTATAACCAGTTTTAATTTTTAAGATTATCTACATAGACCATAGACTAATATTTAATGTTATGAACTAGTGTTACAATTTTTTTTATTTAACTGGCTTTACGGCTTTGGATTCTAGACCTTCTGAGCCTATCATTACTTTCGTTTTTGTATATTTTTTTCATCACAATATGCTGATGCGTCTCTTTCTGCGTCACAGTTTTTGGGAGATTATATCAACATCGAACCACTTGTTTCGTCGTTTTCTCTAGTAGTTCACACGCGCAGACAATTCACAAAATTAAATCACATTTACGAATCAAAATCTACTTCAAACCATTATTCAAGCAACAAAATAGGAGCGACAAATTATCCGACAATCGCCAAAACCTCTCCTAGTGTACTTATGTTACATATAGGAAAATAAAGATTGTTTTTGTGCACAACAATGTATAAGAGTTCGAGCAAATATTTCATACAAGTTTATTAACAGTTACGTCTTTAAACATATTATAATCATCTAAATTAGCATTGTCTAGTTTGAGATACTATGGGTACATACTAGAGATAATTTAAAACTAATTTTCTTAAATTAAAATGTTAATACATATAAACACAAAACACAGAACAAACATATATGTTCATCACACAAATGTTTGTCCTTGGTGAGAACAAAACTCACAACCATCAGCGCAGAAGCCATATTTAAGTAGTTTAAGGTAATCATGGTCATTAGATATTCCATGCAAGAAAGCCAATTCAAACACACCGCTTATACCAAAGGAAGTTTTCTCTGAAGATCAATAGTTTATTACACGGTTCTTAACATAATCATCCATTGTACAGTGCCACATCTTTATAAAAAAGTAAATTATTTTGTGTACATATCACTGGAGCCACTAAATATTCATTTATCATCATATTATAGCTATTTTTGTGAACTGCGGTATACTCAACCATTCCCACATTGTCTTTGTAAACCTCTAAAAAGTAAGTGGTAATATTCAATATATCCAAGTTAGATGATACACTTTTCGATGTTATACTGCCAAATCATTTTGTAGTATTTCATCATCTATGTTTCTATTAAAATTATTATTTCTGTCATAGTCCTTAAGTCTGTAAAAAGAAAACATTGCTGTAGACTCGTTAAATAAGCATAGTTTTGACAAAAAATGTATTTGTAAATAGTAAACAAACTAACCTCTTAATTAACTTCTCTTTCAACCCACTTAATTTTACACATATTTTTCTTAGCTCCGCTTTTAAAGCACGGACATTCATTGACCCGTAACTCATATTTGCCATAATTAATCTCAGGAATTGCAGTATATTCACAATATTATTCTAAAAGAAATAAAAACGCGTAGCCTACCTACTACTAACAGTGACGTTTGACATATCGGAGACCTCACTCTACCCTAGCGGTACCGCCTCTAGCGGCGAATTCATACACGATATTGCGCCCTCATTGCGTTTAGTTTATGCTTATATTACGTTCATTTAATAAAATATTTTTATTGATATTATTAACTAACCCCAAGTTCCAAAAATATAAAACTTACATGAAAATTAATGGCTTAGTTGCCTTAATATCTGGTATTAATTCTATAACAAAACAACGAAAAAAGTATGCGGTACTAAATCTGCCGCTCCCCTTTAACGTACCGAAAAATTGTTTAAGTCACTATTCTACGGTAGTGTATGAAAAATTTCAACCACCTGTTAAACCTTCATTGTTTTTTCTTTACTATTACACGTTTTATCGTTAATTATTATAGGTTTTATTCTAATGGGATTATTTAAAATTATTGAAATATCTTTGTAAATATTTCAAGTTTTATTAGAAAAAAACATTCTATGTAGTGCCGGTGTAGGAAAATCCACTAACCTATCACGTCCCGTGAGCGCCGTAAGTGGCGACAGAATGAAACTGAATCAGGAGATGGGAAGCAGCATCTTTCTGATAACAGCTGAATACAATAAATGATTAACTGCGGTTGCCAACCCGCTTGCCAAATGTGGCAACTATGGCGAATATCTTTCCTACGAAGCAATCTATCGAGGTGGCCTAAGTTCAGTAATGGACTTCTGATAGGCTGTAATGGTAATAATTAGGCAAATGAACATTATAGAAAATTTATTTTATAAGTTAGTGCTGTAAACTTGTTTCAACGTTGTATACGCTTCTTTTTATAATGTCTATTATTAATGTCTATTTGTAAAAACCAGTGTGTACCGTATTCATCACGCTTGTCAGACGGATTGACGATCATAGTATTAGACGTGTCGCACTATCGATGCTGCTATTTGTTGCGTTTCTGGGGATTTTACGTCTGACGTAAATAGGATGACTTTACCATTCTTGAATTAAGCAATGAGATTTTTCTACAACAAGGTATAATTTTAGCCAACTTCGAACAAGACGAGGGGAGCATACTATATATTTTTTATGTATATTACGCGGGGCTATTTTTTTGATACTACTTGTCTCAGCGCAAACTTCACTGTTTAAAAATTATACATTGTTAAAAATTTTATGAAACATAAATAATTTCGTTCATTTTTGGAGTCAATTTTTCGTTTTTTAAATTCAGTATTTTCCAAAATTGATTGTCGCGTGAAACAGCGTATCTTGAATGCCACTAGGCCCTATCTTTAGGCTTATTGCAGCTATAAATAACGGACGATCTTTAACAATCGTATGGCTCAGTGACAGTGACACAGTGCAGCAGTGTACCCATTTTCTTGTTTCAGCTTAAAGGCTACGATTGCATGTATGATGGTTCATACAAATTTACCTGTAAATGATGTTAGATCATCATTATATATAGACGTAATTCCTTCAACGATCACTACTTTTTTCCCCTTTTTCCTTCTCTTGGGTAACGTCAAATTTAATACATTAAAACTAATACATAAAATTAAAAATGTAAAGTATATACAACGAAAGGCTGCGGTGTTTAGATAATAAACTTTATATAGTATCAAGCTTATTATGCCGCTTCGAGTTAATTACGCCGCTCCACACTTTTATAAAATCATCTCACATCCCGTTTACAGTGATTTTTACAGATTTTTTTTTAATATTCTGGAACTAAAACCAAACTTAAATAAGTCATATGTATATGAAAACGTAACAAGTGTAAACTACTTTTGATATTACAATAATAGCGAATTAACACATTGATAAATAAGTTAAGTAAAGAAAAAATTATGACTCAAATTATTTAAAATTTTATGTTTCCATTAGGTGTAATTAAAATAAATATGTTTGAGTATTTTACCTTGTCCTAATACGGCCTGTAAATCTGGACATAGACATCTGCCATAGAAGAGAGTATATGCCGTATCCGCCCCTCCAAATTGACAAGTTACAGATACAATAAAATGGAGAATAAAAAATATTACATCCTAATATAATATAAAAAATGCCCATTGGTAAACTAATTAGCAATAAAATAAATATAATGTTTGCATTTATAATAATCAGAAATTAACATCAACAATCTGAACATGGTAAATATTTATAAATGCGAAATATCATTTAATAAATGTGTCGGTCGATGGCATAATATAATTTCTTATTCCAACTTATTCTGATAAGACCATAATTACGAAATGCACAGAAAATGAAATGGTAAATACCCAGACAGATAGGAGAAGTAAAGTCAAAGGCTTGCGGTATCTTACAGTAACTGCTTAGTAAACCATTTACCAAGGGTGAATCCTCCCTACCTTGAGGAGAATGTCTCGATAAATAATATTGACTTTAGGATGTTAAGCTAAGTTAATGAGGTGATAACAATTGCCGCAAAATTGTTCTTTAAAATAATGTATGCAACACTATTTAAACAGAGAAAATTATCGTAACAGGTATGCAATTTAAACTATGTGTAGTGTTTACATTTTTGCTTTTTATTAATTTGTAACTAGTTCTAATAATAAAATTGTTAGCAAAATCATCATATTATATAAAAGAAGGCACCCGTACTGTTATTCTGTATGTAATTACTTTGCAAGTGAGTAATACAAAGCAGAAGGGTGATGTTCTTAAAACATAAAAGTAAGTTTTGAATCATAATGGTCCATCTAAAGAATAATGTCTGAGAAAAAAGTTCTCAGATTGAAAATCTATGGTATCATGACGCATTTAAGTTTTTAAAACGTTTCAAAAAAGTTGTAGAGGAAAAATTTAGCGTTAAATGTCAGTGCATCGCAACGTTGAATTATAGCGTATTTAAATCTCGGTAGGAATGTTACCCCTTCAGATTGTCGGGAATGTGAGCCTTTGAGACAGGGGTATTTTGGAGCCTTGATTATGTGAAAACACGTATTGCGCTTTTCATATTGAAAACAAATGTTAGTAACGCATTAAAGCATTTTGCAATGTTTGTTATATAATTTTAAAATAATTTGTAATTTTGTATATTTGCTATCAACATCACTATAACAGCTCTTCACAAGTATACACTATTACGACGTACCGCCACGCACACATGTCTTAACATATATAAACGATGCTAAAATACACACACACACACACACACACACACACACACACACACACACACACACACACACACACACACACACATACACGCACGCACGCACGCGCTCACGCACGCATGCACGCACGCACGCACGCACTGGCTCACGCACGCACGCACGCACTCACGCACGCACGCACGCACGCACACACGCACGCACGCTCGCTCGCACGCACGCACGTCCGCAAGCCGGCACGAAAAATCCCTGATCTGCTTACTAAAATGTTAAAAAGAATCAAAATTAAGATCTACCGATGTCCTGTATTCATTGTAAAGTCTACTCAATCTAGGAACAGGAGAGAAATGACCAAGTATAGCCCTACGCATTGGTGGGTTCATAGGCTGAATAGGCTTTCTCGGAAAGATATTCAGAAGGAAAAAGAATTTAGCAAAGGACAGTCTATCTTATTATTAAAAAGCTTGTATACAAACGTCAAATCCGAAATGTCACTTCACTTGAAGCACAAGTGGCAGTAACTTAAAAACGAGAAGCTTACTTTTGTACAATTTAAGTGATCGAGCTTTACCTTCAGAGAATGCTACGTGCCATAGAAACCTTTTCGGAACTCTTTCTAAACGTAACGTATGTGATGCGAAATGGGGCCTCCAAACAACACTGCAGTATTCTATAATGCTACGCACAAAACTATTCTAAAGAAACATCTTGGTCTTAACGGTCTTGTAAACTTTTGTATTGCGTATAATGAAACCGAGCATTCTGAAAGCTTTTTTTATAATATGGTTGAACTGTGTTATAAATGTAAGTTTGTTATCTAGCAGCACGTCCAAATTACGAACATCGTCAACTTCGCGTAATTTGATACCATTGATTTGGTATGACGAATTTGTAATATTTTGTTTGCGCGTAAATTTTATATGTGTACACTTTTTCGCATTGAGGTCCACATTGTTTTCGTGACACCACCTCGTCAACTTATCCAAGTCTAATTGCAGGAGATTCACATCATCCATGGAATGGACAATTTCACGCAATATAATAAATAATATTCATTTGTATGATATAATTTCATAGGCATAGCATATTAGGATTTAATAAAATACACACTAAATTTGGAATTTTACTTCTCATTTTTATTATTATTTGTGTTCCATTTTTGTTCTCTTTATTTTGTGTTTTCATTATTTTTATTTTTATTTTATTTAAATTTTTTAATTACCTGTTATTGTTTTGATTAAATTGTATTTTGGTTCCGTCGCTGTCCTTCCATTATTTTTTTGGATTTTAAGTTTAGTAATTTTAGAACACAATTTATGTACAGCCTAGTCGTCACGTGTATTTTTTTATCTTGGTTTGTTTGTTTTATATGTTATACGTTACGTTGGGATTTATTTGTGATATATCGATATGGAATACTGCTCAATTTACTCCAAAGACACGAAACGGGCCACACTGAAAAACAGCGGCTGTGGTTCGCCACAACAAATGCTGAGTGCAACCTCTTTTCGTCACATTCGGCAACGTCTATTCTATATTATTTTTAATAATAACTTTAGAAATAAAACAACTATGAACAACACGCCATTGTGCCTAAGTGGCAAAATAAACATTTTCTATTCTCTCTTTTTCTATATCTACTCGCCATAGCCATTTACCGTCAGGTGGAGTATGTATCGTTTAGTTTGGTACCAATACATTAATGCCGTAAACTAACAATATTAACGGTTAACATTCATTTAAATACAAGAAGCACGTTAAAAGTGAAATCAGTTATATATTTTCTTACCAACATAATTAACCTAAGTCACAGTTTTAATCCTCAGATAAAAAGTAACTAAGAAATGTTCATTTTCGGACTTGCTTGACATGTAAAATAATGCAAATGCGAATGTAGACGTATTTTAATTTGTAATTTTAATAATCATATAAAATCTTATATGCCATCAAAAACGTAACTTGTAAAAAAATCCAAGTCTCGCAACTCAGTTCTTCTACCGTAAAAAATTGTGAGACCCATGTAATACCAAGTCGGTTATTTTATTCAGTCGCTACATAAGGTTTCTTCTGTTAAGTTTACGTAATTAGCTAACCTAACAACATCTTATAGTGAAAACATCAAAATATTTCATGTTTTAAATAAATAGATTGACTTATTCACATGAAAGCACAATGTATCTCACAAGTAATACAAATTATATATAATTAGGTTGTTTGGTGGGTAGATGGCAGTGGACGGTGTTTATGTTCAAGTAAATTCCACTGATATTGCAGAAATTCACGGATAGAGTAGCAGGGGTGTTGTTGCTTATTTTGCCTTGAGCAGTTACTATCGTGAACGGGAATTTTATCCCCCCCCCCTCCAGAATACGCGGCGCAGCCTGAGTACCCACTAATGGAGTAGCTGGTTCGTGGATGCTCAGCGAAGGATTCTCCAGAGGTGCTACCGGAGTAGACTAGCGTTTAATTGGGGAGGAGGTGTGTGTGTGTGTGTGGGGGGGGGGGGGAATTGTTCCTCCAGCCACCTGCACTCCCCAGATGAAACGCGGAAGCAGAGCTTCTATTTTACGACGGTATTCTGTGAGGTCGTGTTACTTTTAGGGCTCGAGCCGTCCTATGCGTACATCAGCCAAAGCTTGCGCGTGGCTTTACCACTGTTAAAATCTTAACTATTTAAATCAACATGTACGATCAGCCTGTGTGGCCGCCAGATCCCCTTGCAATCAACGGCAAAATGTCTATGAGTCACTTTTGACTACGGCATGAATTTCGCGAAATGTATTCGCTCCGTTCGCAACCGTGCCAAAATGGTCACTAGTTGTCTCCACCCGTTAGTAAACAGCATGAGCAAACTGTTCTTAAGACACAAGACCCATCTTTACAAAGCTTGCGTAAGACCCATAATGTCCTACGCAAGCTATTTTTCACGCACGCCGCCCATCTCTATTTGTACAACCTCCGTTGTACTCCAAAAAAATCATCAAGTTGTCCAAAACAGATTCATCCGCATTACCACTGGAGCTCGGTGGTACCAGCAAAACTACAACTTACACAGAGACTGTGTGTCTGTTTCCTCGAAATATTTAGAGGACGTCGACTCTCGACGACCTCTAAATATTTCAAGTACATGTCTCAGCGCTACTTTGAGAGGGCCGAGACCCATTTAAACCCGTTAATTATAAACGTAAAAGTATCCGGAGGCCCCGTAACGTTTTATTTGTACCCTCTGTTCCACCTGATTCCGACGAACTAAGTAAATGTTGCCGGGCAGTCACATGAACTCTACACACTCCCCAAGTGCAACAACAGAACCAGTACATCGGATTGGACACCGTGAGTCCGCAGATGGGCACTCCGAGCACCTCTTCACACCGCGTACACACCGTACACCCGCGTCTCTGGGTGTTTCTCACCGCCCAGAACGTCGAACGATACGAGTTAGTCGTCAGAGCCGAGGGCTCGCTACCCTTCTGTTCGGACGGCCGTCAGATAGCTTATTTACTTGCACTTCCAATTGATATAGGCAAACGTCGTTATGCAAGAACGATGCAGATCGATGCAGAATGTCCCTTTTTATTTTTAAGCTTGCGGCCCTCTGACCGCGAGCACTGAGACAGATAAAGCTCTAAAAGCCAAAAAGTCTAACAACACCAACATCATTGAAACCATCAGCAAATGCTTCCAATAGGAAATCTACGCCCTATTCTTTTTAACTTACCTCTAATAAAATTGAACATTTTCAAAAATCAATCACAAATTAAAGGAATTTATTGTTTTTTAAAAAGGGCTGTTTTGAGAAAATTGAGTTTTCATCAAATCTTGACGATTTGAGGTCACAGCAAGCCACCCTGACAATTTTTGATGGTGTCTGTATGTCTGTGTGTATGTGTGTATAAACCTCTTATACATTTTAAACACCTTGACCGATTAAAATGATCGAAGTGTACATCAAACTTAGATTTTCTATGAATTTTAACTGATTCGGACCAGTAGATTTTGGCAAACCTCAAAAATAAATATTTTGAAAAACTGGTTTTTCAGAATAACTTTTGATTGGATTTATAAATCGATTCCAAAAATTAATCAGATCTTTACCTTAAAAACGTACGTCGATCGCCGCCAGTTGGATCAAAATCGGTTGTATCGTTCGTGAGATATCGCTAACGAAATATTTTGAAAAAGTTGTATTTTTTAATTACTTGGATACTTCATATTCAATGTCATAATTTTGTGAAATTTTGAGCGTTTTGCATCTGAAATTAGCGGGAAATTCCAGGGATGGCCTGAAGGATCAACCAATTTTTTTTATAATTAAAGGGTCCATTAAAATAAAAGTGTTTTTTGAAATAAGTGCAAAATTATAGCAATTAACAAATAATAAATATAACGTAAAATAAAATTTGTTTCGTATATTCTGTTAACAAATGAAACTATGTATCAAATAAGCGTATCTAGTCGTCAAAGGAACAGATCGAGTTATTGCTCATACGGGTAAATTATTCGTAAAATAAGTAATCGCCTATCTGATGATTGACAAATTCATTTCCTCGCTAGCGTGTAAACGCTGTTTGTCCGTGCATCTGGGGATTGCAAAGTGAAATTCTTATATTACAAATAGGACTAATACTAAATGATCCTGCATTTTGTATTTAAAAAAAATGTTATAACACTAACATTTATATTCTTTTTTCGGTATCATGAAGCAACAAACACAAATTGCACAAGGATAAATATCATCCGAACCCGGATTAGCTTCTTGTAGGCCAAACAAACACTTGTTCCGAGCGGAATTCGCATAATTTTAATAAAATTATTGGTATCTCATATTTTTGCTAAATAAATTTTACTAGTATTAAAAATATGATAACATGGAATTAGAAAAGTGACAGAACAATAAATTTGATCTCGGCTTATACCGTCACTTATTATCTAAAGGTCATTCAATACAAGCGAGTCGTGTTCGCACATACGCCTTTTTTTATTTCACATTGTTCCTTTTGAAAATAAATCGACGCGGAGGGGTGCCGTGCGATTTATATGTATTTTGCATGAGAAAAAGCTACTTCGCTCGGGGCTGGCGGAAAAAAGTGCGTGATTTTCGTCGGATATAAACGGTAAATTTATGATTCTTGTATGTTATAAGACTTATTTGGTAACAGACTGAAACCCACCATGATGGATAGTAACGAATCTTTTAAGAAAATTGTAATTATTCACTTAAAGGAAGTAATTTTTAATATTTTCCCAACGGGAAACATTCATTAATTATTAAATTGAGATTTTTAACTTACTACAAGTAATTTTTAATTTTCCAATTTTTGTTATGGTTTTGAATGTTTTCAAATCAGTTACACGTCTACCATCCTATTATTTATCCATCCCTCGCAGATTGTCTAATAATAGGGATATTACCATAATTATCACGCTGGCAAACGGGTTCGCAACCGCAATTTCTTCTTCCTGCTAACAGCCCGCACGCATCTTCTGTTTCAAATTCCCTCTGCGCCTCTTAATGTCACATACGGGATGACTTGGGATCGTGAATATTCTTAAGCCACATGTTACGAAAATACATATGTCTCCGTGATGAATATATCCTTAGTAGTACTACCAATGACTTATTGAATAAGCCGATGTGTGGATATTGTTTATAAAATTTGAACCGATATGGTATGATAATAACTTCTGTTAAACTTTCAAATACATTTTTAGTGAACTATAAGCTAATTACTAACTAAACTACTACCATACTACTGTTATTAACTAACACAATAGTGATCAAATTGCCCGCATTTGTTTTTAATACAGAACTTTAATCTTTCGGATGTAGTGATAAAGGCACTGTCACTATGGAGCAGTGCTAGCCACTGCTATTTTTCTATACTAAGATTTCTTGAGACTAAATGTCCTAGTAACTTTTTGAGTAGGCCAAGCCCTCTTACACTGATTACAATTTGTAATCCACAGAGTCAGATCTAGACATGACGGGAGTCAGTTTTCAGCTCTTATGAAGTCCGTAACATAGTTATTGAGGCTGATTTAAGTCGTTCGTGCCTCATGACTACGAGCCGTCTTGATGGTAGATTCAGGGTAAATCTTTGAGAATTATATAATTAATAAATTTCAATACACGACCCAAGACAATTTATAAACAAAATTTGGCCGATTTCTTTTCTCTCTTCTTTAATTTAAATGATGATTCGCGATACCTTGTTAAGACCCCTTCCCCAATATATGATTGATGCATGATGATAACCTAATAAAATTTTACAGCAAGTTGCAAAGCTTGTTCGGAGCTATGAGCATATACTATATATAAAACTATTGCCTAGTTACAAAAAAGTTTTTGAAGCGTCTTACACATGACAACAAAGCTAAAGATAAAATATGAATTCAGACAAAATTTATGTAAATTATTACGAGAGATATCCCTCTAGTTTCAAGTCAATAAAATATGACCCTATAATATTCCATTGTGATAAAGTACATACGTTTTTTAATAGTTTTCATCAAAAGTAAATTAGTCTGTAATAACATTAGATAATTAAAATATAAACAATAATACATCAACAAATACAACATACAACAACAAATATAATACATCATGAAATATAATGATATTTGTAAAAATACTTGCTCATAATCATTAATTTATTGTTTTGTTAAAATTTCTGATTATTATGGAAGTGGATGAAAACTTAGTTATATAATTTTAATACATTTACAAATAAATATATGCCTATATATGTACTTACAGGTCAAGTTAACATAAAGCGTGTAAAATTCTCTTCATTTTGCATACGTTAAACGATACTTCATTTGCGCAAATTCATCAAAGGTGTTTACTTGACGCCCAAACATTGTACACAATTAAAATTTCAGTAGCGCCTGTATCTGTGATATCGATTCTCACGGGCAAGTGATTTCCAATCGCTTTGTCCCATTAAAAGGTTCGTTTATTACAAGTATCGCCACAAAGCGTTTTATTTTGTAATCGACGAAATCTCCAAATCTCTCTGGAGAATTGGGACTTCAGCGAACGCGAAAAAAGTATTATTTATAAGTTAAAAATAATGAGAAACTTTTTACTTAATGGGTATTGATCTTGTATTCAAAAACATTTTGTATATCTACTCATGCCTAATCATCAGAACTCATAAAATGCTGTGCACTTGTTGTAATATATAAAACTCTATAAAATCAGTAGATACACTGCCTGCGTTTAAACCAGCTGCAAGTAGAACATCAACTTGTTGACGTCCTTTATACAATTTTCATATAGGTACTAATATACTTACCACTATAATTACACAGTCGTACCGCAACGCACACGTCTCAAAATTTTACGTCGTAAAACATATTTTTTACTTATTCCTATATACTTCTATACGTACTACGTCTTCCTATACGTATATTACTTTAAGAAAAGAGTTGTGATTAGGTCATCAAGACGACATGTGAAATTCACATTTTGTCAGCGCGGGGGACCTTTACTTGTCCTTAAACCTTCTCATAAATGAGAGAAGGCCTGTGCCCAGCAGTTGAACATATATGTATGATGTAACTTTAATTTGTAAGTTATCAAGTACTCTGTTTGATCAAAAAGCAAGGTGACATTAATCCTATGGGAATCGGCATGTAGCCGCGAGAATAATCTTAAATAATATTTTATTCTGCAATAGAATCTTATGGGCTAAAGAAGAGGAGAGTTTTTAATAATTGCAAACAGAAGATTTCATCAATTAAATAAAAAAAATCAGATTCAATTTTGGTTTTATTGTTACTGGTTTTTGTTAAAAAGCAACATATAAATTACATCAATATTAATTACATGTCGATATTAGAGGTTAAAATACAAAGAAAAGTTTTACACATAGAGATTCAGGAATAACAAAAAAAAACTTTTGCTAACATTATGCAATAATTGTACCTCTAAATATATTACATTATTGTAATGTGACGGAAGGCACTGTTACTGCGCTTTAGTAACACATAACATACCCAAAAATCAACCAAAGCCTCATAAGACTTTTAGATACACGACGAACACAGAAAAATAGGCACGAGTAAGAACATGTAAATGCCTCGTTCGGGTGTGCTCGTTACTCAGCTCGAGTTTCGAGCTGTTCTGCATTCGATGTTTACAAATACGTCATTATTTCGTTATCGTTTATCGGAGGTTATTAATTTTCTGATAATATATATATATATATATATATATATATATATATATATATATATATATATATATATATATATATATATATATATATATATCGGAGAGATCGGAAGGATCGGAGGATCGGAGGAGAAATCGGAAAGATTCTTATGGGAGGCACAATGCGGATTTAGACCTGGAAGAGGATGCACGGATCAAATGTTTTCTCTCCGCATGATCACGGAGAAGCTTCTGAGTGTTAACCAGAGGATTTTCTGTGCTTTTGTGGATCTGGAGAAAGCATTTGATAAGGTTATAAGGAAGAAAATGTGGGAACTGTTGCCGGGATATGGTGTGGATGGTCGATTGTTAAGGGCTGTGCAGTCACTCTACTATGACTGTAAAGCCTGTGTGCGGGTAGGGCATGACCTGTCACCCATGTTTAGCGTCCAAGCGGGCGTAAAACAGGGTTGTGTCATGTCTTCCTGGCTGTTCATACTGTATCTCGACAGCTGTTTACAGAAGCTGAAAGATAGCTGTTTGGGTGTGAAATTGGGTGACATAAAAGTTAATTGTCTGCTGTATGCTGATGATGCAGTGCTTATTGCACCATCAGAAGCAGAACTGCAGGCATTAGTCACGTGTATGAAAGAGGAATGTGAAATTAAAGGTCTCCGTTTGAATGCTAATAAAACTAAGGTTCTGGTATTTGAAAAGGACGAAGAGAGAACGAAATGTGAAATATGGGTAAATCAGGAATGTCTAGAACAGGTAAATGAAATTGTATACTTGGGGAGTGCTTTCAGCCGGGATGGAAGATGTGATTTAGATGTGGATAGGCGTGTCGCTGCCGGAAACAAAGTCAATGGTGCCCTGAATGCATTAATAAAAAGGCAAGGCGTGGTGAAGAGTGCACGCCTTGCAATACATAACGCAGTGTTGGTACCGACTTTGTTATATGGCAGCGAAACCTGGGTATGCCAGAAGAAGCATAAAAGCAAGTTGAATGCAGTGGAGATGCGATCTCTTCGTAAAATGTGTGGCGTTACCATAGCCGACCGAAAGCGAAACGAAGAGATTCGCAATATGGCAGGATTGAAAGATGACCTTATCACAAAAATTGATAGGGGCGTACTCCAATGGTTTGGACACGTTGAACGAATGAGTGAAGACCGAATGGTGAAGAAAATATATAGAGCGAAAGTAAATATTAAAAGGTGTCGAGGTAGACCGAGACTAACTTTCGAAGACCATGTGAGCAAATTGCTCGAAGAGGGGAGGGTCAAGAGTACTCGGATACCTAGACGTGCATGTATGAAGAAGTTAATGAACCTGAAAGAAGCGAAAGAGGTATGTAAGGATCGTGACACTTGGCGATCTGTTCTCTCTGGCTACCCCGTTAGGGATTGTGCGTGACGATAAGTAAGTAAGTAAGTAAGTATATATATATATATACATATATAACATAGAAATCGTTACAGCCCTTCACAAGTCCACTGCTGAACATAGGCCTCCCCCAAATAATGCCACAAAGCACGGTCCTGAGCCACCTGCATCCATCGACTTCCTGCATATCTTACCAGGTCGTCACTCCATCTAGTGGGGGTCGCCCTACATTACGCCTACCGGTACGAGGCTGCCACTCGAGAAACTTTCTTCCTCATCGGTTATCGGTTCTTTAAGCTATATGGCCGGCCCATTACCACTTCAGCTTACAAAACCGTGGGGCTATGTCGGTCACTCTGGTTTTACTGCGGATATTCTCATTTCTGAGTCCATCTCGCAGAGAAACTCCGAGCATAGCCTTCTCCATAGCACGCTGAGCGACCTTGAGCGTCCTCA